>CAJQZJ010031536.1:353465-379651 GCA_907164525.1 Lophiomys imhausi
GTGTGTGTGTGTGTGTGTGTGTGTGTGTGTGTGTGTGTGTGTGTGTGAACCCTGAGAATGTGAACTGAAAAATCTGTTTCTAATTGTGGGATGGCTTAGCTTTTAGTCCTAAAGCTTTCTGTTTTTTGTAAACAAGTACTTGAGGTGTGGATCTGCCCTAGAACACATGTTTAATCCAAGAACTTTCTGTACACAGGGTTAAATAAAGTTAACTCTATGTCAAGAGGCAGACCAAGGAACCAGCTGACAGGGATTAAACAGAAAGGAGGGACATTGAGCTGAGGGACATTTAAGAGAAGGAGAAGCTGCTTTTAGTTTTGGACTTTTAGAGTCTTTTAGCTCCTGGCTTTTCCCTCTAGGGTTTTCAGCTGAATAGGAAGATCAGCTGGGTGTTCTCTCACCCCAGAATCTGGGTCTTGAGTCTTCATTGGTAAATATTAATGACAGGGATTTAAGATTTTTATTTTTTTAATTTTTTTAAAACAACAGTGGGATTCCACTCAAGCCAAGAGATTCTACACAGATAAAGAGAAGGGGACCATGTTGGGATCAGGTGGGGAAGAGAAAGAGGGCTGCAATCATACATAATGTGAATAAATAAATAAATTAAGAAAAAAAGTCAAAAAAGGGAAAACAGTCAGCAAAATGAAAAGCTGCTTTAAAGATCACAGGAAATTATTTGAACACCTGATTAAGTCTTAAAATTATAAATATATAAACCAATCCACATGAGATAATAAAACGAGAACTTAAAGAGTAGGTATGCAATCTCTACACTTTTTTCAAAGAGGAAACTAAAATAATTAACATGTATATGATAATGTGTTCATAATTGTTAATTAATGATTGCCTGAATTAACCATATTGAATCAGCCATAATAATATTATAACTCACACCTCTTACAATTGCTACTATTTCAAAAGGAGAGTTGATGGAAAGTATTGGGAAGAGCATAAAAAACAGGGAATCTTTCAACTCTGATACTGTAGATGGGTGTGATTAGTTTAGGAAGCAATATGGTGGTTTCTAAAGAAATTAAAAATAAAACCACCATATGGCCAGTAGGCCTTCTGAGTATATAAATAAACGAGAGAAATTGGAACTTCATTAAGATATCTTCTTCCCCACATTCATTGCAATGTTGTACACAACAGGGAAGCTATATAAATAACCATGTCTGTCAACATCGAATGAATTAAATTTGGTACATATGCAAAACTGAATGTTATGGACACTTACAAATAGAGATCCGGTCCATTGCAATGGCATGGATGGATCTAGAATAAAATACAGTGTAGATTTGATTTATATCTGAAAATGTAAAGTAGTTTGTGAGTACAAGCAATCAAATAGAATTTATCAAGGAGAGAGGAAATGGCATAAACACTACACTTCATCGCTCTAACGTGAGCAAATTAGTGATCTAACGGACAGCAAAAATATTATAGTTAAAGTTACATATTGGGGATTTCCTGAAGGAACAGATTTTAAGTACTTTCAGAACACATGGGTAGAAAGATGACTGTGAAAGACAATGAACATGTTTCTATGAGAGTGATTGTTTTTATCATGTATACATACTTCACATTGTTCAGTAAAAGGATAGTCATTAAAATATCTGAGGGAATTATACAAAGTTCTAGTATATAACAATGGTGACTTTGCACTCCTAATCTTCTTGTCTGAGCCTAAGTGCTGATATCACATGCAAGGGCTATCACAAGAGCTTTCTCCATACATTTCAATCATCCATCTCCCATTAATCATAAACTACATTGCTTGATATGATTTCTATCAAAAATCATTTTTCTTGAAGCAGTGAAAGTAACTCCAAACTAAGGGTTTAATCAAAAATGATCTCTGCCTTTGATAACATCAAATGTAAAAATTGAGTTCATCAGCACAATGTTGAAAGAACACTGAAGTACCCCCACTGCTCAGTTCTAAAGCTAAAATTCAGTCTTTTCCGGACATTTTTTTCTAATAGTGGAATGCAAAGAACAAAGCATCAGAGACTGCCGTCTCCACCACACAACAGGCCCTGTACTGGGATGCTGGCATGCAGAGCCCTGACTGTTCTTTATCGGAAATCAGTAAATTCTCTCAAAATTTGTCACAAAGATAGGACTTAGACCCCCCAGAATCTCAGTAAACATTAGCAATGAAGATGTTTTTACCGTGCAAATAAAATATATCCTTTGCATATATTTTATTTACAGAAAAAATAACAAATAAAACACCCTCCAAAGTTTCTCCTTTTTAAGCATCTCTTAAAGAGAAACTATGAAGTTGATGTTACATAGCCTAAGACTACAATAATGGTCATCCCTGAAGAGGGCGGTGGTAAGAGGGAAGGAGAGCGGGAAGTGGTTGACTAATTGGTATCATTGGCTGACAAATGGGCATCATGGCAAAGTTAGATTTGAAGAAGTTCTTGTGCGCTATTATACAGTAGGGCAACTATAGCTACTGGTAACACAATTCCTAAATCATTGGAATAAACAGGTTTAAATGTTCTTACCACAAATAAACCACATAACATTTTAAAGGAAACAAGTATGTTAATCACCTTGAGTTTATTGTCACCCAGTGCATGTATGTTCTGAAGTCTTACATTATGTTCTAAGACTTTCAGCCTACACTCTTAGTAACAAGGAAACTCAACACAAGATTGACACTAGATCAAGACAAACCTGGGCTCTATGGAGCAATACTGTTTCAAAAAACAGAACAAGTAACAATAAAAACACCCCCTTTCCTCAAAGAGGTCCACATCATCTTATACTGCATAAATACTGTTTGTTACTCATTTGGCAAAAAAAAAAATAATTGAAAAAAATGAATGCTATACATTTTTTTTGAAGATTCAAGTAGCACACGCACATTTAGAAGCAACATGGAGAGCTTGGCAGAACAGAACAGCTTGTCCGGGGGTGGCCTTATATTTCAAGTCAAGGCTGCTCATGTGGTGGAGATGACACATGCGGAAAGCAGATTCAGAACTGTAAGCTCAGGGAAGAAGTATTTTTCATAAAAAGAATAAAATCAACCATCCAGCTTATGATATTTTTTTGGGTTGGAATGAATACTACTGAATATGAACTATTCCAATATTTTCATTTAGAAATGAACGAAATAGATGAATTTATTTGACCTCATCACACTGAAGAGACGGTTCTAAGCTGCAGGTGTCTGACATTGAGTCTTTCCTGTAGTAAATTCAAATATGAACCCCTTAGTCTTTTCTGTAGTCATATTCAAGTATGAATCCCCAATTTTGTTGGAAAGTGACATTTATTGGCTGAGGATGTAGTTAGGAGGGATAATTTTTACAGTAACCAGTAAAAGGTAGACTTCTGAGATGTCTTTCTCTTCCTGGAGGAAGTCCACATTTAGAAGAGAAGGGGCAGGAGGCACAGCTTCCCACTTTTCCCTTTAGCAACCTAAGGTGTTCCCCTAGATTTCTAGAAACTTCAATGTAGGCCACAGTGGGATGTGTGATTTCAACACAGGAAAGAATCTCACTACCAGCCAGTTTACAAAGAAGAATAGAGGATTACTTAGGACATTTTAATAAGATTGCAGCATGAGGTTTAAGAAAAAAAGATGCTTAGAAAGAAAGATGAGACACACTCAATATTGGGAAGTGGGCTTCTCTAAGATAGCTAAAGCCACCGAAAATAAGACTTACTAAAGTATAAGTGTGGGCTCCTTGAGGGAGTATCTCAGATAATTGTTGTTGTATATAGGTATTCAGTGAGGTTTCAACTTATTAGAATCCCAAATGAGATGACCAGGTAGTTCCTGAGGAACATCCTGCAGCATTTTAACTAAAAGTTAGCTCTTAGGGATACAGGGAGGAGGAATATTTTTGTTGTAAACAAAGTTACCAACTCTGTATAAGATTCTCAGCTGATGCCTTGGGAAAGAAATGGGGCCCTACCCAAAGTCATCATGATGTCTGTTTGATGGGGTGATGTTATGCATTCTAAATGTTAATTAACCTGCCCCTAGAGACCTGCTTGTTGTACATCAAGTAATGCTGTTTAGCCTTGCTTTCTAATCATTGTCTGATTGGTTTTAATAAAATACCAAGGCCTGTAACTGATCAGAGAGAAAGGTAGGTGGGGCAAAGGTTTGAGGGCTTCTAGGGCAGATAGAGAGGATCTTGAGAGGAAAGAAGTCAGAACAGGAAAGAGGACACACACTATGGGTTTGAAAAAGAACCTCATTCCATGTGGCCTAGAACATTGGCATAGTATGAAGAAAAACAGCCCAGGGGATATACGTATATATGGGTAATATTTGGGGAATAGAATTAAGGGCTAGCTTAGATGGGATAGGATTGTACAATCCAGGCTAAGGCTTGATAAAATCATCAGGTGTCTCTTTGTGGTCCTTTATAATGGTGGGTTAAGGATTAACACCAATGACCAATTAACAATAATCTAAATACTAGTCAATAATTTAACTTTTTATTTCAACATCTAGTTTTGTGTCAAATTGACATATGTAGAGTAATATGGGAAGAGGGAGCTACAGCTGTGTACACACCGCAATGTCCACACCACATTGGCTTGTGGGCATGTCTGTGACATATTTTCTTAATTGGTGATTGATATTGGAGGGAACAGCTCATTGTGGATGGTGGTCCTGTGTTCTATTAAAAATAAGCAGAATTAGAAAACTCTGGGGAGAAAAAGCAGTAAGTACCACTCTTCATGGCCAATGCAAATGTTCATTGAACAGGAATGACTGCTTCCGATCAGCTAGGAGCTTCAGACTCCAGGGCTCCAGGGTGAGGAAATCTAGTCTCATTCTGTGTCCTCAGAATTTAAAAAATTCTTTCTATTTTTGCCTCAGAAAGATTTTTTTTAATGATATCTTTTAATCATGACTGCCATAACTTGTTGTGAAACGAGGGTAGTACTCTCTTTTAAGGTAAACATTTTACTTTCAAATGTACTTCATTTGATAGACACATTGAAGGTTTTGGAATTGAGATAATTTCTACTTTTCCATATCAAACATCCACAGTACTTGTAGTCATAGCAGTGTTCTCCTTCATCAGCTACTGTGGCTTCCACATGGTCCCTGGACACAGCTCACCAGTGGAGGTGTTCACCTCCCAGGGCTGGTTGACGTTTCCAGTCTTCAGGTCTCATAGGGCTTCCCAAAGCTCCAGGTATTACTCCAGAGTGGACCATGACCTTATTTCTTACTTCATTGCCAACCAGCTCATGTCTTACTTGCAGGAAGAGGAATCCTTTGAGAGAATCCTTCAATGACATCTCTGCAGGTAGTATTTTTTTTTTCTTAATGCCTGTTTATTGTAAGGGCATGTGAAGAGAGCTAATGTCAGACATATTTGTAAGAAGCAGACTATAAAATGGGATTTTATTGCTGAAATCCTTACCTTTCACCCAAGCAGCATTAATGTTAGGTGTATTTTAATGTTATAAGGGATAAAGATGCAGGAATTACATATTGAAAATTTCACCAATTGAAAACTATATGCTGATTAGTGGGGGAAATAATTTATTAGTCATATATTCAAAACTGGTACAGTGTGTTTGTCACTGTGGGACTGGAAAAGAAAAGCTCTAAGGAAGATGTAGTGCTGCTACATGTCATTAACACCTTAAACAAACATGTGATAAGAACAATCTCACCTCTAGTCCTAATTCCAAGGACATTTGGATGTTAAGGGCTATCTTTCTATGGTTGAGTTACTATATGGAAGAGTAGCCTCCAGGACAAGATCAGCAGAATGACATCTGATCTAATCACATGACATTTCCAAGCAACTGATGACAGACTCCATCAAGAAGGTCTGAAGCTTGAGAAGAACTAGGGGTGCCACTGTTGAGTTTGAAGATGAAGAGGAATTTAGGGAGACGGTGACCTCAAGAAACTGATATTTGCTTCTGACTGAGAAACAACTTGGCAATAAGTACCCCAGTCTTCCAACAGCAAGGAGCTGAATTCTGCTGATGATCTGAATGAGTTTCTTAGGGAATTATTTTTCCTGCATCTCCAGGTTCTGTCTGAGGAAAGTTGATATAGGGATCTTGGAGAGAAGACATCTCGGACCCACAGAGCCTTGATAAATGCATGTTGTTTTGTGATAGCTTATTACAAAAGTTATAAAAAAAGTAATATAGAAGATAATAGATTCTGAGACGTTAGTCATCAGTGTACTGAAGGCAAATGTGTTGGCTGTCTCTAGATTTTTTTTGACAAGCCAATGACACAAATGCAGATATTTTTGTGTACATAATCACAGATCACTTTCTCAATTTGAAATTATAATCATTTTAAAATGAAATTTACACAATTCACAAATTCATCTTTTCTGAAGTTCCCCTCCATCTACCCACCTTCAGTTAGATCAGACAAATGGAGCATATAAATGGAATTCAAATCAAGTCTGTATCAAGATTTTAGATTTTTTTGTTTGGCCCTCTAACTTTGTGTATCTTCTTTTGCTCCAGAATGAGTATGTACTTTGGCTTTTTCTTATATGTAGTTTTAAAAGAAACATTATTTTTAAATCAAATATATTATTTGCCAGTTCCATATAGGCATATTATATATTCTGATTAAACTTATCTTACTTTCTCTTATACCCCTCCTACCTCTATCAACCTTCCTACAAGTCCTTGCTTACTTTCATGACATTTGCGATGAGATTTTGTTTATTTTTGTTTTTTTTGTGACACCCTGATTTTATTTAGTGACTTCCATATGAGTATGGGTGTGTTGCTGTCCACAGGAGCATAGTGTACTCACTGGTGACTACACCAGTGAGGACAATGACTTGCCTCCCATAGTAGCCATCAACAGAGTAGAGCTAGCCATCCATAAAGAAGAAGCCATGAGATTTGTGATAACTATGGAGTTGAAAAACACAAATTCTATGGCCTATAATTCCTGGTATATGTGGAACTGCTTATGTAATGATAACTCATGTGATGTCACTCACACACAATAATACAATTCTGCTTTTCAATTATTTCTCAGGGTGGTGTTCTGATGAGAACTCTACAGGTTCTGTTTAGTGTAGCTAGCTAATAAAGTGCACCATAGGTAGAAGGTCTGAAGATGACCCTCATATCGTGTAACAGCATGCATCTGAGTGGCATGTGGGGATGAGGGAGAGAGTAAATTCTGCATCAGTTAAAGGAATATGACTGGAAAGGAAATTGAATAAAAAACCTCATATAGCACAAAAGGATTGAACTCTGTTGAGTTTCAGACCCAGGACAAGCTAGTGAAGTGCATATTTAACATAATAAAGAGGCAGACCTGGCCTCCAGATTATCCTAACATCCCTTAGTTTCTACCTGTTAATGGGCATGGATGGCCTACCATGCCCTCTACCCTGAACTTTCCAGCCCAGAGGCTGGGCTTCCCCTCCACTAGAAGCCCTTCCCTATGAAATACAGACATTTTGATTTCCCTGTCTCTATTTCTCTCCATATTTCTCTATCCCTGGGTGCCTGCCCTTTCTCTTTTTCTCTTCCCCCTCCTCTCTACCTCTCTCCCCATGGCAACTTCCTGGCCTCTTTCCTTGGGACCAGTGAACCTGCCTGAGAGCTGCACCCAATAAAACTACATTTATATACTTTAATCTGCTCTGAATTGACTCATTTTGTAGGCAGAGAATAACTTGTGGTGAGCCCTGGGTAATTATTTTTTCTTTTTGTTGGAGATGCTTCTAGTTTTCAAGATTTTGGATAATCTGAAAAAGCTACATGGATATTATTGATGAGTGATTTTGACAGTTTTAGTGTTTTTTTAAAAATACCTTGTTAACAATACCTTGTTTATACATTTAAAAGGATTTTTATTTTATTTTTTCTTTATTTTTTTATTTCTTCAAGTTACATCTCAAGCAATCCCCTCCCTACTCCCTCCTCCAGTCACACCCCATCTAATTCCCCCCTTTTTTTAAGTTTAAGGTATATCTTATTTCCCCCTACAGCTCCCCCTTTCAGTCCAACAAATGGCTCTTTCTCTTATAATAATAGATACAATACAAAACAACAGAGGTAATTAGGCTACAGTTATGAGGGTTATATGGCTTAGCACACATTCCCAAAGTCCAGTCCATATGTATTTGGCATCTGACTTTAACATTCTACTATATAACCATCTCCATGAGTTTAAAGTTCTATATCTAACTCAACATTCATACTAACTTGAAATACAATTTTAAAAGCATCTTCTTAGATCTATAACATTCTCTTGACTCCTAAACAACTCAAAATTTAATTATGAGACTCTAGCTATCTATTCCTCAACCACCTCAGACACCTGAGAGGGATAAATATATCTGATTTTGTAGGAAGTACAGGGCCTGCAGCTTCCAAAACTAAGAAATGACATACCAGTGGCTGCCTGGACAGTTCTCATTTTCTCTCCATACATTGCAGAATCGATCTTCAGTAGTTTGGCCCCGTTTCTCTGACAGACATTGATTGTAGAGCAGGGTTATGAAGGACTTGCCTATCCTGTCTTGGCAGAGCTAGGCTGTCGACTTACCTGCTTCCAGGTTTTTTCTTTTTTGGACAGCATTCTGTCTACAGTTGGAGCAATACCAAGTCTACCAAGAGATAGGCTTGTGACTAATTCAATCATCTCCCACTGGAGATTCTTCGATGCTCATCTTCTACTTGGGGTAGGATAGGGGTACTGTCAGGAGTTGATATGTCTCAATATAAAAAATTTTAAAGTTATGAAAACATCTTTGAATGCCATATTCTGCAGATCTCTTGAGGTATTTGGAGAGGCCCTATCTATCTCTTATATTAGGATAGGCAGATGTTTCTTGTCTCTTAGCAGCTTTATTTCTGATTAGCTTAGAAAATAACTGTAAGAGACTGTCAGTGTACCTAACAAAATGACTGGCTTGCAAGACTATTAGTTTGCATTTCTTAATTATCCTAAACAGTTTATGACAATTAGTAGCAAAAGGCCAAAACTTCACATTTCATTTTTTTTCTTTACCCCCTAACCCTTCCATCCCATTTCTCTCGGGTGGGGTGTCCCTATATAACAGTCCCTCATCTCTGTTCAGAGGTCGTATGAGGGCCAAGAGCCTCCTCATTCATTGGGGGTCTATGAGGCAGTACCACCAGTGAAAAGTGTTTCATTGCCTGAGAGAGAGAACTAAAAAACAAACAAACAAATAAGCAGACAAACAGATAAAAAAGAATAAAAAATAGAGAAAAAAATAAATAAAAATAAAAATAAAGAATAAAAAGTCTATGTCCATGTTCCCTTTGGTGTGTTAGTTGTAGTATCGATATCCTCTACTATATAGCTAAAATCCTACTATAAGTGAATAGATGACATATGCATCCTTCTGAGTTAGGTTAGCTCACTCAGGATGAGCTTTTCTAGTTCCATCCATTTGGCTGCAAATTGCATAATTTCATTGTTCCTGATAGCTGAATAATATTCCATTGTGTAATGTACATATTTTTAACCCATTCTTCAGTTGAGGGACATCTGGGTTGTTTCCAGTTTCTAGCTATTACAAATAAGGCTGCTATGAACATAAATGAGGAAACTTCCTTATGATTCCATGAGGAGACATTTGGGTGTATACCCAGAAGTGGTATGGCTGGGTCCTGAGGCAAAGGTATTCCAAGTTTTCTAAGATATCGCCAGACTGACCTCCATAGTGGTTGCACAAGCCTGCACTCCCACCAGCAGTGGAGTAGGGTTCCCCTTTCTCCACACCCTTTATGTGACCATAAATGACAGTCTAATAATTTTTTTTTCAGAAATAAGCTCATTTGAACAACAATCACTTCAAAATAAATGTGTAAATGTCTCATCATCCATTGGATGGTTAAATTTAGAAATATCTTCATTCTTATAATTTCTTATTTTTCACAATATGGTTGTTCTCAGAACTTATTACTAATAAGAGAAAGTATATTTTTCATGGTAGTATTTTTCACATTGGAATTTATGCACTATGTTGATTTTTCTTTCCTTTTGGCAAAAAGAGATAGCTAATAATTTTAATATAAAATCTGTTTAATTAGCACTAGAAATACTACTAATAAAGGAAACGCCAAGTAGGGCTGGTGAGATAAAAGCACTTGAGGCAAGCTTGATTTGAATTCAATCCTTTAAAACTGCATGTGTCTTCTTTTGTTAACAGTGATATTTATTAATAACTATAAATTGTTATATTGGGCTGGCAGAACAATCAGTGGCATGGGGTAAGATCTGAAGGCTTGACTCATCTTAGAGGCTTGTAGGCCTGGTGAGGCAGCCTGGTGATGCGAACTGGCGGGGTAGCTGGTGGGACAGCTTCCAGATACTTATCAATAATGATAAACTGGGTGCTGCCACAACCCTTTTCCCAGTAATTAAATACACTAAGACCTTTTTATGTTTCAATGCTTAACCCTTAGCTAGGCAGAGTTTCAGTTAGCTCACTTAAATTAATCTCAGACCACCTAATCCCAACCCACCATAGGCTTGTTATACCTTCTTGGGTCACAGAGCTCACCCACAGATAACCTCTGCTCTAGTGACCTAAAAATATATCTTAAATTACAAAAAAAGCAGTTAGTAGGGTGAGGGGGGAAGAGTCTAAGAGGGTGGGACCAGAAAGGGGAAGGGGAGGGGACTATGATTGAGATGTAACTTGAAGAAATAAATAAATGTTAAGAAAAAAAGTTCCATCCCCAGAAGGTGGGGAGGGTGTCACCCCCCTTTGGTTATTTGATAAATAATAGAAAATTTTGTTATTTAGGAGAAAAGACTACAAGCTGTTAAATGGTCTTGTTAAATGGGTTTTGGAGGTTAGACCCAGGTACTTCTCTCTTTTTCTTTTCTGTATCCTTCTTTCTCTCCTATGTAGGAGTGAACAGACTTGAGAAAAATGGGGCATAGACATAGTATAGGAAAGATCAAGAAAAAAGGACAGATTATTGAATATGGCCTTATGCCTTTGTATACTGATACAAAATTAATATTATATTTGGCTAAATTGGTATTGATCATTGTATATTAAGGCAAAATTAAGATTGTATAGGGTTACATCGGTATTGATCTTTGTATATTGATACAAAATTAAGATTATATTTGGCCACAATGGTATTGACCCTTGTATATTGATGTAAAATTAAGATTGCATTGGGCTACATCGGTATTGATCTTTGTATATTGATACAAAATTAAGATTATATTTGGCCACATTGGTATTGATCTTTGTATATTGATACAAAATTAAGGGTAACACTTTTTAAAGGTATTGTTCCTAGTAATGCTTAAAAATGAAATGTCAAGTTTTGGCCTCTTGCTACCAACCGTCATAAACTGTTTAGGATAATTAAGAAATGAAAACTAATAGTCATGCAAACGTGTCATTTTGTTAGTTACTATGACAGTCTATCACAGTTATTTTCTAAGCTACTCAGAAATCAAGTTGCTAAGAGACAAGCAATATTTGCTTAACTAAATATAAGAGATAGATAGGGCATCTTCAAAAACCTCAAGAGATCTGCAGAATATGGCATTCAAAGATGTTTTCTAAACTTAAGATTTTTTGATATCGAGACATGTCAGCTCCTGACAGCACCCCCTATTCTACTCCAAGTAGAAGATGAGCATTGAAGAATCTCCAGTGGGAGATGATTGAATTGGTGGTAAGCTTTTCTCTTGGCAAGAAAAACCTCTTGCTTCAACTGTAGACAGACTTCTGTCCAAAAAGGACAAAACTTGGAAGCAGGTAAGTCGACATCCTTGCTCTGCCAAGACAGTTTAGGCAAGTCCTTCATAATTCCTGCTCTACAATCAATGTCTGTCAGAGAAACAGGGCCAAATGACTGAAGATTGATGCTGCAATGTATGGAGAGAAAATGGGAACTGTCCAGGCAGCCACTGGTATGTCATTTCTTAGTTTTGGAAGCTGCAGGCCCTGTACTTCCTATATAATCAGATATATTTATCCCTCTCAGGTCTCTGAGGTGGTTGAAGAATAGATAGCTAGAGTCTCATAGTTAAATTTTGAGTTGTTTAGGAATCAAGAGGGTGTTTTGGATCTAAGAAGATATTTTTAAAATTGCGAGGCAAGTTAGTGTGAAAGCTGAGTTAGATATAGAACTTTAAACTCATGGAGATGTTTAGACAGTAGAATGTTAAAGTCAGGTGCCAAATACATACTTTGGGAATGTGTGCTAAGCCATATAACCATCATAACTGTGGCCTAATTACTTCTGTTGTTTTGCATTGTATTTATAGTTATAAGAAAAAGAACCATTTGTTGGACTGAAATGGAGAGCTGTTGGGGGGAAAAAGAAATACCTTAAACTGAAAAAAAAGGAAGGGAAGAGGATGGGGGTTTGAGGGGGAAGAGGGTGGAAGGTTGGGACTGGAGGGGGGAGTAGGGAGGAGATTGGGATTAAGATGTAACTTGAAGAAATAAAAAATAAATTATTATAAAAAAAGAAAAAAAAAATCAATCTGCACATGTAAAAGACCATGGTAGGCACACCTTGGCATATCCCCTTCCAATCAAACACATAAAAAGTAAACAAGTCAAGTAAAAAATAATTTCACTTCTGCTTTATCATTTATAGGCCTACTATAGGCTTATAGAAAATAAAAGCATATTTTTAGAATATGTTTTTCAGAATACACTTTCTAGGAAAGCTTAGCCTGAGGATTTCTGTGTTTTTTTTAAATTGCTAAGGGATACTGGAGATACAACACAGTGGTAGAGTTTTTGCCTAGCAAAAACTCCTAGTAACCTCCAAACAAGTCTTAAGGAAATTAGGTTGTTGTGCAGGTAAATACTATTTTTCACCATTGTGGAAATTCTGCTCAAGGCAGTGGTTCTCAAACTTTTTGGTGCTACAGCCCTTTAATATGGCTCCTCCTGTGGTGGTGACCTCTACCATAAAATGATTTTCATTGCTACTTTGTAGCTATAGTTTTGCTACTGTTATGAAACTTAATATAAATATCTGTGTTTTCCAGTGGTCTTAGGTGACCATTGTGACCCAACAGTTGAGAAACACTGGTTTAAATTGATTTTAACTTATGAAATCTACTAGACAACCTTTTCAATAACATTACTGAGGTAATTTGCTTATTTTCAGAGATACACTTGACAGTAGAACTGATAGAAGGTCCCACACATCCCCAGGCCTTGATACAGTTGTACCTCATGCAGATCTCCCCTTCACTTAAATATGATAGATACCACAAGGGCAATAGTAATTGCTCATGTAAAATAATATGATCAAGGCAAAGACAATTAAAAAATGTAATTACAGTCCTTATTCCTTGCATTTAGGCTAACGGAGGAAGCCTTATCTTTAGCCTAAGTTTTTGAGACACTCCTTCTCTGTTGATTTGATGACTTGGTCCTCATCACTTCCAGAGTTTTAGGTAAGATATGAGCTTGGGAGTGGACACTGGACTCCCTCAGGCACAACCCCACAAAGTGTTGTGGTTGCAACCAGGTGAAATCCTGAACAAAAAAGCTCAGCTAAGCTCTGCCTAATTCATAGCAAAAAAATTTTAATAAGAAATATTTGGACATCAAATTTCAGGTATCTTTCAGTTACCCTTTTAGTTAATTGTTCATTCAACAGAAAATATATGCTATAAATCCATGTTCATATTTTAAATAGCAGAATCCTGTTTTCCAATGCAGAAATCATTGTAAATGTTTCACCTAGGGCTAATGATAAGTTAGCCCTTTTCTCTGTAGTCCACCCTTCTGCAATGGTGATAGACTCTCTTAGTCCAATCAATCTCGTTTTGCAACCAGCATTTCAGACTAGTTTAGGGAGGAAGAAAATTTCTGCTTACATCTCAGTGTTCCACATGTCATAATTTATGCTCTCTGACATACACCATTGGCTGGTTCATTGGATTCCCATATCTAAGCCCCTCTTCCTTGGATAACTACTTTCATTATATAATTTATTACTATGTGATTGTATGTTATATGGTTTCAGATGGCTAGGTATCCTTGAATATTTGCTAGGGACTTTTTGGGAAAGCTTTTACTAAGCAACTTTGATATTTTTGTCTTCCACTCTTTTCCCTCATAATATTTATGTGACCAATAGAGTTTGTCCCCTACATCATTGTCATTGAGAATATTCAATATGAAAACCTGTAAACAACCCTACCATGTGTAGGTAGATAAACTAATGCCAGTGGCTCCTCAGCTTTACCTTTCATTGGCACAAGCATTCTGTCTTTAGTAATTTAATAGGAGAGTTAGTTTTTTTTTCTTTTTTGGTGTTTTTGTTTTTTGGATTTCTTTTATTTTTGCATTCACAGGTAAAAATATTTTTCATGATTGGGAAATAATGTAAAACATGTGGAGAGTCAGAGAAGAAATAAGTGAGATTAGAGTCTCACATCTTCACCTTTCAGAGTACACACAAAAGCAGCTGCCTTGCTATGATTCTTTATTTTAAATAAGTACTTAACTCTTGTCTTTTATAGTTGAATTAGAGTTCAGTGCCAAAATGCTTTTATTTTAAATCAATCTTAAATGACTCAGATAACCTTTTTTAAATTAAGGATTGATTGGGTACCATTTCAATAAAAGATGATTTTTAGTTTTATTTATTGATATTGAGCTTATGAATTTATAAATTCAAAACATTTTTCTTCTTTAAAATGTATTATTAATTTTATAAATATTATCCTAATTCTATAAATATGAAGCTACTTTTAAAAGCCTTGATGAATATTAATTTCACTTAGAATGTTCCTTTAAGATAAATACTTTTAAACATCCTTAAATTGCCTTCCAATTCACAATATTTTCTTCGTTTATAAGAATTATCAATTAGTTGATTCAATCTAATCTCATGAATTATCAATCAAAGTAGAAAACAGTATCAGGTACCTTCTATCACCCATCTGTTGATCAAGTGGTAAAGTGAGCAATTGCTGGGCTCTTCTACCTAGTGAAGCAAATTTTCCTTCATGAAAAAGCTACATGCTAGCTTTGCTCCAAGATTGTCCAGGGAGCAAAGATTCATCTTAACAGAGACACTTTCTGCTTCATGTTTGGTCCTCAGGCTCTTTTAACCATATTCTGAATATGTATATTGTTGGAGATATCTGAAGTATTAATTTACATCTATTTTCATTTTGTGCCCAAATATACATCAATCTTGTACAGTAACAAACACTCCTCTCCTCTCTTGGATATTGCTTCTATAATTTATGACTTAAGGTCTGGTTTAGTGCTAACATTTTCACTCTGTAATTTAACGCATTCTTCTCACCTTATTAATTATTTGTATTTCTCTTTATTTTTAGTCAATTGGTATATGTAAAGGAAACAATCATTTCCTGTCTTATAATCAATGGGTCAAATAAGGTGGAGAGAAACAACAATTTTTTTCTACCATTCAGCTATTAATTTTCAGGATTAGTAACATGTCAGGGGTTCAGAATTTAGTCTTAAACAAGGTAACTCTTGTGTCACCCACTATCACTACATTCCTTTTCTACTTGTTTTCATAATTAACCCACATCAGGTTGATTGTCCACCTTTATTATCTTGTAATTTGCAGAACACAGAAAATGTATTTATTAATAGCTTTGGGTTTCTCTACATCTGTAAGACAGACAAACCTTAAGACAGGGATCTGGAAGAAAATGGGAGAGGGAAGTACATAATAAAATATGCTGTGTGGAAAAAAACCCTTCTAAATAGAAAACTAAAGAAAGAAAGAGAAAGAAATAGATGGCCACCCCAGGTTTCATTTTAGTACTTCTCCATTCTGCTGTGAACTCGTCTCCTACTCAGTGTCCAGACTCAATTTTTTCAGTCATCATACTGTGCCAAAATTGACAGTGAGTACCTCGCAGGCAGCTGTAGTGCTGGGTATTTTTCTAGCTTCAGGGAAATAAACTATTTGCAAAACCTCACATCGTGTGGAACTACCTAATGGAACTCTCTAAGATGAGAGGATAACTGGTGCCATCATGTAAGCTTTTATCTCAAAAATAAAGAAAGGAAATGCTGCTGCTGACCCTGTGAGTAAGGAAGGAGCAATTCCAACACTGCAGCTTCCTAACATTCCTAACACAGAACACAGACAAGACAGGCTAGTTTAGACACATCTGTGTGACACCAATACTACACACAAACTCAGACAAAAATCGTGAGTATTCTACTTGCCCATTGACTAGTTCATGCTGTCAGATGCTAATTTTAAATACTCAAGTAGTGTTTGCTAGTTACTACCTGCTAACTGCACTAAATATACCAAATTGACAATGTGTAATGTCAATCTGTCTGGAAAGAAGAGACTTGACAGCAGAAGCTTCTTTTTTTCCAGTGTGTGGAGGGGTGTAAGTATGTGGAGGGCTTCTGCAGGACAAGGTCCCACCATCCCACATAACACCTCTAGTAAGGGAAGAACCGCTGACACATTCAGAGCCAAGAGTATTCAGCACAGGGGCAGGGTCACAGGTACTGTGTGTGACCCAGGAAGACTAACTAGTAAGTTGTACAGACTTAGGAAATACCTTATGCTTTACAAGTGATAAATTGTCTATATTTTAATTTGGTAGATATATTTATATTTTTAAATTTTTAATATTATCTGATTAGGTTAAATATGTTTTATTTTTTAATGGTAGAAATGATTTTCCCCCAAATAGTATTTCACAATAAACCAACTATTGTAAAACATTTAAAGTTTAGAAGGTTAAAATAAGCATATTATTCCTGATTACTGTTGATTAATGAATGAGTAAAAATGCATGTGTAAGAAGTTTCCCTGATTTCCTTGTTTCTGATAGCTGAGTAGTATTCCATTGTGTAAATGTACCACAATTTTTTTAACCATTTGTCAGTTGAGGGACATCTGGGTTGTTTCCAGTTTCTAGCAATCACATATAAGGCTGCTATGAATATAGATGAGGATATGTCCTTGTGGTTTGGCAAGGAATTGTTTGGGTGAATACCCAGAAGTGGTATGGCTGGGTGTCGAGGGAAGGCTATTCCAAGTTTTCTATCAGAAACAACAAAATCATGCAATTCGCAACTAAATAGATAGAACAAGAAAAGCTCATCCTGGGTGAGCTAACCCACACTCAGAAAGATGCCCATGGCATCTACTCATTTATAATGGATTTTAGCCATATAGTACAGGATAACTATCCTACATCCAACACACCAAAAAGATCAGGAACGTAGTTTGTTACCTATCAATGGGACAATTTGCTGTAGGGCTGCTACCATGTAAGCCCCCAGTGCAAGAGGAAGCTCTTAGCCCTCATATGACTGTCAAACTAAGAAAGGCTGATTTTTAGGGACATTCCACATCAGAGGAGTGGGAGAGGGAGGAGAGGGTGGGAGGGTGGAACCAGGAGGGGTGGAAAGAGGGCACTATGATGGAGATGTAACTTGATGTAATAGATAAACTTTATAACACAAAAAAGAAGTTTCCATGAATCTCAAACATTTGTTGCTATAGAAACAACAGGTGTCTCCAAAACACAGAGATGGACAGTGCCTCATGTTGTATAACTGAATGATGGCTATGGGATTATTTAAAGCACAGTGAATGTGAATGGCATAATAAAGAATTTCTAATTAGTGAAGTGAAATTCCATTGTGATCTGCTATTTTTAAAAATTTTTATTCACTTTACATACTGATCACAATCTCTCTCTCTTCTCTTTCAAGAAGGGGAGGTCCCCACATGAGTGTACCAACCCACTCAGGCACAAGTTGCAGCAGGACTGAATGCACATTTGGTACATACGTATAGGGGGCCTAGGTCCAACACATGCATGCCCCTTGAATGGTGGTTCAGTCTCTTTGAGACCTCATGGGCCCAGGTTAGTTTACTCAGGAGGTCTTCTTATAGTGTCCTTGACCCCTCCAGCTCCCTCAATACTTCCTCTCATTATTCCACAAGAATCCCTGAGCTCTGCCTATTGTTTGGCCATGGGCCTCTGCATCTGTTTCCATCAGCTGCTTGATGAAGCCTCTCAGGAGACCAATATGCTAAGCTTCTGTCTCTAAGCATAGTTATTAACAGTGTCGGTGATTGGCTCTCTCCCATGGTGTGGGTCTCAAGTTGGGTAAGTCATTGGTTGATCATTCTCTTAAACCCTGCTCCATCTTTATCCCTGCACATCTTGTAGGCTGTAAAAATTTTGGGTTGAAGGTTTTATGGGTGATTGGTGTTCCTTCCCTCCACTGGAACTCTCATCACATGAGATGGCCACTTCAGTCTCAGTATACCCCACTGCTAGGGGTTTCAGCTAGGATCACCCCCATATCCTCCCTGGAGCCTCCCCCATCCCAGGACTCCAGCTCATCCCTGAGATGCCCCCTACCAATTTCTGTTCTCTCTCAGCTTCCCCTTTCCCCACACCTCCTCTCTACTGCAGTTCCTTTCCCCACCCCTTCTCCCACCCAGTTTTCTCCCTCTATCTACCTCTGATGTCTATATTATTCCTCCTTCTGAGTGAAATTTAAGTATTCTCTCTTGGGCCCTCCCTGTTATTTAGTTTCTTTGTATTTGTGGTTTGTAGCATGATTATCCTGTAAGTTACAGCTAATCAAAGATCTCAACATAAAACTGAATACACTAAATTTAATAGAAGAAAAAGTGGGGAATAGCCTTGAGTGAATTGGTACAGGAGACAACTTCCTGAACAAAACACCAACAGCTCAGGCACTAAGATCAACAGTTAATAAATGGCACCTCACGAAACCTGAAAGCTTCTGTAAGGCAAAGGACACCATCAGTAGGATAAAACATTAGCCTATTGAATGGGGAAATTTTTTTTACCAATCCTGTATCTAACAGAGGGCTAATATCCAAAACATATAACGAACTCAAGAAATTAAACACCAACAAACCAAATAACCCAATTTAAAAAATGGGGTACAGAGCTAAACAGAGAATTCTCAACACAGGAATCTCTAATGACTGAGAAGTACTTAAAGAAATGTTCAAAGTCCTTAGTCGTCAGAGAAATAGAGGTCAAAACGATGCTGAGATGTGAGGTGTATGAGATTTCATCTTAGTCAAATGGGCTAAGATAAAAAACTTGGCTAAGATAAAAAACTCAAGGGACAGTACATGCTGACAAGGATGTGGAGCAAGGGGAACTCTCCTCTATTGCTGGTGGAAGTGCAAATTTGTACAACCATTTTGGATATTAATGTGGTGGTATCTCACAAATTGGGAATAGCTCGACCATAAAACCCAGCTATACCACTCCTTGGAATATACTCAAAAGATGCTCCATCAAACCACAAGGACATTTGCTCAACTATGTTTCTAGCAGCTTTATTCATATAGCCAGAAACAGGAAACAACCTAGATGTCCTTCAACCAAGGAATGGATAAAGAAAATGTGTAATATTTACACAATGGAGTATTACTCAGTTATTAAAAGCATTGACCACATGAAATTTGCAGACAAATGGATGAACTAGAAATATCCTGTGTGAAGTAAGACAAACCCAGAAAGATATGCATGGCATGTACTCACTTAAAGGAAGATGGACCACTTTTTTACATTATCAAATTTGTGTCCTTGATGCTTTTTTTCCCCCTTCAGATTTTGTTTCTATAATTTAGTTGTTTTGGCTTATGTCATTGATCACAAATTAGAGAACTTTTTAAATTTTGGTTTTAGCTATGGTGGAGAATATCATTATTTTACTGTGAAAAAGACTGAGCTTGTAACAAATCACACATTTTCAACTTAGTTTAAAAAGTTATAGTAAGAACTTGACATATGTCTAAAGAGAATTTAATTGTTTATTTCACAAATAATGGAAACATGCATTAAATATTTTTCTATAGCTTATTATATTCATGGACAAACTGAAAGTAAGAGTTTAAGAAAGATAACTGTTAAAACAAGTAAATCAGCATTTATTTTAACATAAATTAAAATACTGTGTATTATTGTATATAAAAATGGTATAGCAACATGTTTTGATTTATTATATGTTCAGAGAAGAATTAATTAAAATAGGAAATTTGTAAACTTTTTATAAAATGATTTGACACCAACCCTGCCACCTCCCATATTTTAGTCACATGCACTTGTGTATGTCTATTGTGAATGACAAATAGTAAAGTGAAATTTGATTAATAATGGCAATAACAACAGAAGTGGAACACACTCCTCACTTGATTTCCTATATCCTCTGGTAAGATCCTAGAAGGCCAGTGCAGCCACCTGAGGCCATGTTGATATCCATGGACCATGCTGATGCCAAGGGCCATGTCTGGGTCCATGGTCCTACTACAGCCAGGACTATGTTGATACTCATGACTTCTGTTACCACCGAGGTCCAGGCAGGTGTCCATGGTGTATGCCATCACATGAAGCCATGCTGATGTCCATGGGCCATGTTGCCACCTAAAAGTCATGTAGATGTGCATGGCCTGTGCCACCACCTGAGACAATATTGATGTCAATGTTCCATGTAACCACTAAGGGCCAGGCAGTGTCTGTGGTCTATGATGCTGCCTGAAGCCATGTCGCTATCCATTGCCTAGGTTGCAGTTGGGGACGATATTGGTGTCAGTGATCTGTGTTGTCCTGGAGGCCATGGGATATCTTGGCCTGTGTAGCCACTCAAGTCTACGGTGGTGTCTGTGGCCTATGCTGAGGCAGAGGGCATTGTTGTTGTCTGTTCTGTACTGCCTTGTGAGACTATGCTGAAGTTCTGTGCTCCTGATGACTGTAAAGGGCAAAGAAGTGACTTTTGCAGTGGTATCAATGACTTTAGACTCACAGTAGAGAAAGAGGGACATAGGTTTCTGTGACAACCCCTACTGCAATCCGTGTCCCTCTTACTCCCAAAATGTAACAGCCTAAATATGAAGCTATTGAAGAAAATGCTTAAAAATTATGATAAGAATGCTAAAGTATAACTCTCCTCAGTTGTGGGTTTCTAGTTAGTATACAAGTGGGGAAAGACTCAGTTTTTTTAAGGGGTAGTCTACTTGGAGTATCGGGTATTTGAGTTTTATATATATATATATATATATATATCAGTTGGGATTAGGCTCCACAACTTTGGATTTTGAGTGATTGTGTATTTTTCTACTAGTCTTCTTATGTTGCAAAGAGAGGTATCTTTGATGAGGGCTGAGAACTATACTTATCATTGGGTATAAGGACAAACATTATGAATGTGTTTAAGGGTTATGGTAGCTTAGTGAAGTAGTGCTTCAAGGTGCTCCTGCAAGATATATAATGTTATTATACCTAGGAAATTAGTTAATTTCCAGTATGAAATATGATTTCCCTCTTGGTGAGAGGGTTTAAGTCCAATTACATAGCTGTTGACCAAAAACATAAATTGTAGAAAATAATTTTCATCGAATAGTGCTGGGAAAATTGGATGTTTATATGCAGAAGAAGGAAATTATACTCATACATATTATCTTTCACAAAACCCAACCCCAAAAGGATCAAATATCCTAATGTGAAGTTTGAACACTGGAATTGCTAGAGGAAAACATAGACAGTACTTCACAGGATATGAGTGTAGGAAATGACTCCCTTTGCCCAAAAATTAAGGTCAAAAATTAACAAGAAAGACATCACAAAAGTAAAAAGCTTCTGAAAAGCTAAAGAAACTATTAACTTGATGAAAAGGATGCCCACAGAGTGAGAGAGAATCCTTGCTAGCTATTTATCTGACAGATAAATGATAACCAGAATATATAAACTAAAAATTCAGAGTACAAAATAGACAATGTATTTCAAAAGTGGGTTCAGTGACCATTCCTGCATTATTTACAATGACTAGAAAATGTAAACAAGTTATATGTAATTTAATCAAGGAATGAATGATGAATAGGTAGTACATATACACTATGGAATACTATCCTACCTTTTGTTAATCTCTTATTTTCACTTGTGATATTCCAATCTGCTTGTTGCTTCTGGGGGATGTGTTTGTTGTATCTCCCATAATCATAGCCACACCCTTACCTTTAGTGGTAACAGAAATGGTTCATTGTTCATGAAAAATATTTGACTCTCATCTTAATATTGTAGCCCGTTACAGTTATATTTTTTCTGTTTTTTTAATTAATTTTTTTCAAGTTACATCTCAATCAAAGTCCCCTCCTCCTCTCTAGGTCCCACCCTCCCTCCCTCTTCCCTATCTCTGTCCTGTCTCCTTTGATGAGGGGAGTCCTCACTTATCAACCCCCTCAGTTCATCAGTCACGTGAGGGCTAAGAGCTGCCTCTTTTACTGGGGCCTGATATGGCAGCCCAGCTAGGGTAAGGTGTTCAGCTAACAGGCAACAGAGTCCATGACCCACTGCTGGGTGGAGTTTTTTATAAGATAGTTATGGTAGGTTCCTCTCTGGGTTTATGGGTTGTAGGATGGTTGTTCTTTTGCCTTGAGTATGAAGTGGTGCTTTTTGAACTTATCAGGCTGTTAAGATTATGAGAATATTTGAAATTAATTTTACACTTGTAAATCTGTGAGCCCCTAGGGTTCAGATACAGAATTTTATGGTTTGAATATGAACTGTTCATCACTGACTGACGTGTGTGTGTGTGTGTGTGTGTGTGTGTGTGTTGTGTGTGTGCAGTGGATACATTTGGTCTGCAGATGGTGGCACTGTTCTGGGAAATTGTGTAACCATCAAGAAATGGAACCTAGCTAGAAGTGGGTTGCTTGGGGCTGGACTTCGAGTGTTCTAGTTCAATTTTCTCACTCTGTTTCCTTGTGAATGTAATTTGATCTGTAATTATGTCATGTGATCTTTGCCATGCTTTCTTCAGTGTGATGTACTGTTCCTTCTCATACCCTGAGTCTGTCTTAAGTTGTTTCTAAAGGTGTTTGGTCATGCCACACAATAATAACTAACAGTCTTATTCCATACCAAAGGAAAATCTAGCCAAAACAAATAGCTGTAAGAGAAGAGAAACAAACATTAAAATTTGTTATCAAAATAAGGAAACAACCTTCAGATTTTTTTTATTTTAGTGTGTTAAGTCATTTTTCATTCTATGCAAGATATTGATTTCTTAAAATGTAAAATTAAATGCTCTAGTAGGATACCTACAATGTTATTTAAAATGATAACATCAATTTACTGCTTTGTAGAATAGGTAACTATAAGAAGAATGAGAGGAAGATGTCTTACCATCATATTTGAGTTTGATCACCTTCATCAAAAAATTGAAGGCAAAAAAGCAGTACATGTTTCTTCATCAAAATTGAGATACAAATTATAAGTCTTTGTTTTCTAGAACAGTATCAAATTCTGTAAAATACATACAAGAAGTCAAGCAGAACTGGAATCTCCTGGTAGGCTACACAATAAATTTGCAAAGTAAAATTCTGCTTGGAGATTAAATGTTGGGGACATGCACGGCTGCTGTAAGTGGATGCTTAGCTGCTGAAGGCATTCAATGGATATTTATGATTGCAATGTGCAGATGACCATAACATGTTAGGAGACTGTATTTCTCCCATGGTCAGATACATGTCAAGTATTTTTGTTAAAACTCTGAAAGTATTCTTTATTTTTTTATTCTCACATGCAAGCTTCTACAATAGAAATATAATAATCTTAGGCTTTGCAAATGTGTGGCTCACATTTCCTATATTAAAAAATATGTGTCTTTGAAATACATTCTGTAATCTGAGCCACCAAAATAAATAGGCACCTTTGGGAATAAAAGAGATGACAAAGAGATGGAGTGGGAGAATGGTAACCATTTGAAGCTTGATCAGAGAAATAACCTCAAATGGAATTTCCTGTCAAATTTAGCAATGGTTCATTGCTTCGGCTTGTGTATTGTTTATGTGAAACTGGAATTAAATAAACCAATCCATGACCTGCTTTATCTGCCAAATGGATTGAGCATTTATTCTCTCTGCCTCAAAGGCTTGTCATTTCAGTTCAGCCTTACAGATGGTGCATCCATTTCCCCGAAACAGAGACACTAAACTGTGCCTTGCCAACATTTCTTGTTAGTTAACATTCACCCTCAAATACATGAAGCTTGTTCCACTTTCTCAGCCAACATTTCACAACGTCACTCTGTCTTTCAGGTCACCTCTATAAATCTGGGTACTTAGTTACCAACCTTCCTTTTTCAAGTACACTACCAGGAAAATTATAGTGTCAAGTACTCGATTTCTATTTTTGACAATTGGCTTTATTCAAGGAATCCTGAGTATCTGCGAATGTATTTGTAAGTAAGTTTTGGATAAAAATTTGTTGGCACTTAATCTCAAATCTTTTGTCTTCTTTTTTCACATGAGAGTGAATTTTGCTGTAGTTAAATGTTTTCAGTTGGACTACGGATAACAAATGAAATTTTATGGCTTACAACATTACCAATTAGGAGTGGTCACACTGATATCTTGGAAGAATTAGGAAAGTACCTAGGTCTTGGTTATGGAGTAAGGAGATGTTTTATGAAGTCAAGATAAAATTGCTTTCATAAGTAATGGAGATTTATATGACATAAGATAACATAATTCTGTTTTGTTTATATGACTTCAATTTTCTAGACTTCTGATCTCTGAAATATTTAAACTCAAATGGTATTCCTATATTAAGCTAACAAAATGATATTTTATGTTTGTTTCAACATTCAAATGATTATTTCTACATGTTAGTAATGGAGGATCTTTTTCAAGTTGTGCTGTTAGGAATAAATTGACAGTACAGGTTAGGATTAGAGTTTTGTACATTTTAACTATAGCAGTGGCACTTTTAAAGAATATAATAAAAATTCCCTGAGGTAAAACTGTTACACTAATTTTAGCATCTTTTAAAAATCAGACATTTTATAACTGCATTTAAATTTGCATGGGCTAGTGAGATGGCTGAGTTTCATTCCCAGATACAACACAGTGGTAAGAGACAATCAACTTCACAGTTATCCCCTGACTTTTACACTTGTACCATGGTATGCATGTGTTCCTTTACACATGGAAATCATACATTCACATACAATAATACTAGCAGTGGCTATTGAAGGGACTTCAAATAATTCCATATTTTATTTATAGTCACTGAAATACAATTTTAACATTTTTTGATTTCAAAAGATTGAACATTTTGAATACTTGTTAATACACACAGGCTCAAATGCCTTGAAAACATGTACCAGCTTGAGACTTCTGCATTTTATGACAGTCTTTGTTATAAAAGAGAGCATGTCTTCTACCAAATGAAAACATTTTTTTTCATTCTTTTTTTTCCTTTATTTTTTATTTCTTCAAGTTACATCTCAATCGCAGTCCCCTCCCAATTCCCCCTCCAGTCCCACCCTCCCACCCTCAACCCCCCCATCCTCTTCCCTTTTTTTTTCTTTTAAGTTTAAGGTATATCTTATTTCCCCCTACAGTTTCTCCTTTCAGTCCAACAAATGGCTCTTTCTCTCATAATAACAAATACAATACAGTACAACAGAGGTAATTAGGCCACTGTTATGAGGGTTATATGGCTTAACGTACATTCCCAATGACCAGTCCATATGTATTTGGTACCTGACTTTAACATTCTACTATCTAAACATCTCCATGAGTTTAAAGTTATATATCTGACTCAACATTCATACTAATTCAACACAATTTTAAAAGTATCTTCTTAGATGTATAACACTCTCTTGACTCCTAAACAACTCAAAATTTAATTATGAGACTTTATCTACCTGTTCTTCAATCACCTCAGAGACCTGAGAGGGATAAATATATCTGATTTTATAGGAAGTACAGGGTCTGCAGCTTCCCAAACTAAGAAATGACATACCAGTGGCTGCCTGGACAGTTCCCATTTTCTCTCCATACATTACAGCATCCATCTTCAGTAATTTGGCCCCGTTTCTCTGACAGACATTGATTGTAGAGCAGGGGTTATGAAGGACTTACCTATCCTGTCTTGGCAGAGCTAGGCTGTCGACTTACCTGCTTCCAGGTTTTGTCCTTTTTGGACAGCATTCTATCTACAGTTGGAGCAAGGGGCTTTTCCTACCAAGAGATAGGCTTGCGACTAATTCAATCATCTCCCACTGGAGATTCTTTGATGCTCATCTTCTACTTGGAGGAGAATAGGGGGTACTGTCAGGAGTTGATATGTCTTGATATAAAAATTCTAAAGTTACGAAAACATCTTTGAATGCCATATTCTGCAGATCTCT
>CAJQZJ010031536.1:389651-412932 GCA_907164525.1 Lophiomys imhausi
TTCTGTTGTTTTGTATTGTATTTATAGTTATAAGAAAAAGAACCATTTTTTGGACTGAAAGGGAGAGCTGATGTGGGGAAAAAGAAATACCTTAAACTAACTAAAAAAAAAAAAGAAAAGGAAGGGAAAAGGAGGGGGGGGCTGAGGGGGAGGAGGGGGGAAGGGTGGGACTGGAGGGGGGATTCGGGAGGGGATTGTGATTGAGATGTAACTTGAAGAAATAAAAAATAAATTATTAAAAAACAAAACAAAAAAAAAAAGAAAACTCAGGGAGTAATTGTGAAATGGAGCTTATTTTCTAGGGAAATAGAACATGCTGCACTATAGGAAAACTGGGCGACAAAGCTGATCATATGAAAGATGTTAGAGACGCTGGATGAGGTAGACCTCAGGAATTTTCGGTTTTTATTTTCTTTTTTTAAACATTTATTTATTAATTTAAGTTATGTCTCCATCACAGTTCCCTCCCTCCACCCCTCTTGGTCCCACCCTCTACTCCCTCTCCCACCTATCCTCCTCATGGGTCCTGAAATAAACACAAAGAAAAAGACAGAAGACAGAGCCAGGCAAAAGAAGGTAAACATTAGTAAGGCCTGTTGTCCAATATAGAGAGGTTGAGGAGGAAAGAAAGAAACTTACTCCTCCAGCCTCAGTACTACACAGAGGTTACATGGTGTCTTCATGTGTGGGTTCTGGTTCAGACTCATTGAGAGCAGAATCCTAAGATACATTTCAGATGTCAGTAATTGATATTTTTCCACTTTAATCAGTTCTCTCTTTTTATTACTATAAGTTAAGATAACAAGTATTCTTTTATTTCAAATTTCTGACAACTAGGAAATCAAATTATCTATTTAAATTAGCACCTTCTAACCAAACTATCCCAAATTCTGTTTTCATTCTTTGAAGTTATTGCATTTCATCCCAGACTTTATGCTTTTAAAGTATGCAGAATACTTGAGACTCATTGATGTGTCTGGCTAAGTATTTTTTCATATTCATCTCAATGGTGATTTATACAATGGATATCTCAAAATAACATCATAGGTATAGAAAAAATTAATTAATTGTCAATTAATGATGATTAGTTAATTTAATTTAGTTAATTAAATGATTGATTTAATTAATGAGTAAATGATTGTCACACAGTAGAATACAATTTATTTTCTAGATAACACAACTAGTATTGTGGATAAAATTTCAAGAAGACAAATGATTTGAAAGAAGAAATTATTAAAAGGCAGCTAGGAAGTAAAGGAGCAAAGAAGAAAATATATTTGGAAGGAAAAAGCATAAAGAGAGACAGGAAGGGGAAAGGAGGAAAGAGGAAGGAAGGGAAGAAGGGTAAAGAAAGGGTGGTCCTAGAGCTCAGTGAGCTACCTCACCTAAACAAATTTTGAACAAACTAATATCAAATGGTGTCTCATGACCTCTTTTGCTTTCTTGTGAGAAGAAATCTTGAGCAAAAAGAACAATGGTGGAATAATTGTCATACCATCTTTCCAGATATATCACAGATCTTTATTTTTATAATTTATGATTTACAACCATAAAAACAGCACAGTTCTGGGACAAAAAGAGAAATTTAGACTAGTAGAATGCAGTAAAAGGCCCATGTGTGTGCACATAATTACTGTTCTCAGATATTTGACAAACATTCCAAGAAACACACATTGGACAAAGATAGTATTTTCAATAAAGGTGCTGAATGGCTGCATCTAGAGAAGTGAAATTAAAGCCATATCTACCATGCACAAAAATCAGTTCCAAATATGAAATCTGAAACAATGAAACTGCTAGAAGAAAATATTGACAGTACATTATAATATGTAGAAATAGGAAAGGAAATTCTGAATAGACTCCATTCACAGAATTAAAGCCAAAGACTGAAATATGAGGCTTCATAAAAAGTAAAAAGTTTCTGTGCAATAAAATAATAATAATAAAAGGCAATTAATTAAAGGGGAAGCTCTTAGGGAGGAGAGAATGTTTGCCAGCTACACCTAGGAGAGGATTCATATCTAGAATATGCAAAGAGGAAAAAAATCATAAAAGCAAATGAGCCACCTGATAAGTGGGGTATGGATTTGAAAAGGAAGTTCAGAAGGTTTTTTTTTGTTTGTTTTTTTTTTTGGTTTTTTTTTTTGGTGGGGGAGGCTGAAATCATAAAAATCATAGGTAAATGGATGGATGGACCCGAAAGTACTACACTGCATGAGGTACAGACCCCAAAAATCCAATGACATTTGCTCTCTTTTATTTGTGCACCCATGCTTCAAGTGTTTAAATGTGCCATTTTTAGAAGATTTTCCATGGAAACCTGGAAAATAAGAAGGATTTGTGGATGTCAGGAAGAGCTCTAGAGAGCTTTATGTATTGGTCCCTATCTCCTGCTGTAAAAAGAAAAAAAAGTTTATTCGATGAGGGAGGAGAGTTGCAATTATCTGTGGGTATAAAGTAAGTATTGAGAATGCAGCTAGGAACATTGAGAGCCATGGTCAAGCACTAGGCAGACTAGACCTAGGCCTCCTGCACATATCCAGCTGATTGGCACTCTTCATATGAATATCCTAACAAGTGGAGAGGGGACTGCTCTTTGTTTGGGACATGGAATGGGTTTCAGTGTCTCGCCTCAGTAGAAGAAGTTCCTTTTAGGAATTGATGAACTGCAATGGGTTGGTACAGGGAGGGGTGGCTGCTCTTTTCTGAGAAGGGGAGGGGGGAAGACGGAAGAGGGTGGGAGGATGGGACTGGGAAGGGAGGAGGGAAGGGGCCCCAGTTGGTTTGTAAAATGAATTAATAAATAGAAGAAAGAGAGAGAGAGAGAGAGAGAGAGAGAGAGAGAGAGAGAGAGAATGCTGCTAGGTATTTTCTCTAAATCAGCCCACAACCTAGAATATAAAACAATTCTAAATCAATTCAGAGAAACTGAAATAACTCCATGTGTCCTATCTGATCATGATGCAATTAAATTTAAAATCAACTAAAAATAAATCTCTAGTAAGTACACAAGTTTGTGGAAATTAAACAAACCATTACTGAATGATGCACATGTTAAAGCCAAAATGAATTAAAAATCTGAAACTATATGACTATGAAAACAACAGAACAAAACCTCTGGCACATATTTAAAAAAAAGTCTTATAAGAGAAATTTGTAACACTTAGCTCCTACATTAAAAGACAAAACAATAACAAACAAAAAGACAGAACACAATAAAATGGCTTCCTGATGCAACTGAAGAATTAGAAACCAAACCAAGGCCAGGTGTTGAGGTGCACACCTTTAATCTCAGCACTTGGAAGGCAGAGGCAGGCAGATCTTTGTGAGTGCAAGGATAGCCTGGTCTACCGAGTGAGTTCCTGGAGAACCAGGGCTGTTATACTGAGAAAATCTGTTTTGAAAAATCTAAACAAACAAACAAACCAAACCAAACCAAATGAACAACAACAAAAAACAAAGAAAGCAAATTCCAGTCAATGGCAAGAAATAATAGAAAACAGAATAGAAATTGATGAAATAGAAACAAAGGAAGCAATACCAAAATCAAACTATTTAATAACTGGCTCTTTGAGAAGTGAAGAAGATATACAGATCCTTGGTGCTACTAACCAAAATAAAGAACATCTCCAAATTAACATAATAAAACAATCACCACAACCAGACACTAAAGAAATTCAAAATATTAGCAGGGAATACTTAAAAAGGCTGTAATTCTTTCAATTGAAAAACCTAAAAGAAATACACAAATGTCTAGATTTAACCAAACTGTGAAAGTGAAACCAAGAAGAAACCAACAACATTAAAAAGTACCCATAGAAAATATTTTATTCCTTAAGATATATTTTATGTTTAATATTATGTGTAAAATTGCATGTAAGTGTACTGCCCACATGCCTGGTTTCTGTGGAAGACAGAAAGGGGCTTCAGGGCCTCAGGACTTCCTGGGTCTGGAATTACCAATGGTTGTGAGCTGCTGCCACGTGGATGGTATAAACCTTGTGCAGGTCTTCTGCAAGAACATTAGGTTCTCTTAACCCCTGAGCTATTTCAAGAGCCCCAATATTGCAGTGCATTAAGGAGTAATAATAATTGATGAATTAATTGGGATTTTGCAAAGTGACTTTAACTGAGTACTCCTAGGTGCCTTGCTGTCCTCCGTTAGAAAGTTGGATCCAATTTGGATAAAGCAAGCTGAGATTCTTGACTGGGTCCTTTGACTGAACTTCTAATGCCATACCCTGGTGGTGAAACTTTTTTCTCTTGTTTTTCCACAGATCATAAAACATAATCAGAGAAATAACACTAATAATGCTCACCCCTGAGGATCTACAACATATTCATACTTGATCAATTTCAATTTTATTTTCCCAATTTGAACACTTCACACAGAACAGGAAGTCTTTTGAAGAATTTATGCCTAATCAGATGTCTCCCGTGTTTGACTCCTGCCTTTATATACCACTTCTCTCAATTGGAGACTGAAGCCAACCATAGATGAGATTGCACACTCAGTTCTATTCTCCAAAATTTCATAAAAAAATCATTATCTTAGAATTAAAATAACTGAAAATGGCACAAATGTCCCAATTATCCAGGAACCAATCCCCAGCTTTACACACCCATCTTTCTGGCCAGCTCCCTTGCCTCTGAATGCCACCAGGTAGTCTTCAAACACTGATCCTTTCATCCTTCAAAGCAGCTCCATGGATTACTCCCACTGTCTAAGTATTTCTCTCACAGCTGTTTGCTCCTAGAAGGTTGTCTCCTAGGATCAACCATATCGACTACTCTAACATTTTCCTAACAGTGGCTTCCAAGCACTTGTACTGGGTTCATTTTGTTTGAAGCAGAAGTCACCACCTGCCACATTGGCAGGCGTATGTGAACACATGTGTTTCCCAGCTCATGGGTACATTGCCTTAAAGCCATCATTCTGATCATTTTGTTCTATCTATATTTCTTCTTATTGGCACCTACCATGCATTGACATGACAACTTGTTGACATAATAAATGAAAAATGGCATCTGAAATTTATTTTGGTATATGGAGGAAGTTTGAAATAACCTGAAGGAGCCACATGAAAGTGGCTCAGCAAGAGAGCTGGTGGATGCTTTAGGATGTTTTCCCTCTATGCTTTCAACACTATATGTTGTTAAATATTTTGTGCATGAGGTCCTTAAGAAATAAAGCAGAGAAATATTTTAAAATATTAAAAATTATCTAATGTTCAAAAGTACATGAAACACAAAATATTTCAATTTTACTAACTTTAGACTTCATTTCATTGTACTTCAAAGATGAAACAAAAAATACAAGTAGACTGTTTTTTCTTTTAATTTATAGAAAATCAAAGTGGTCTGGGCATCCTGTTTCTAGAAGCTTTTTCTTCTACTTGCTGACTAACGTTTTGCATAGATCCTGGCCTGCTAAACCAGGATGACCTAAATGCTTGATAGGTCAGTCTGTTACTATTGAAAATCGTAAAGCCGTAGCCTGTTCCCAAAAAAATGGAATCCAGTGCCATGTAGGCTTCCCGTTCTTGGAGCTTAAAAGATTGTTGGTGTAGGTTGTCTTAGAAGTACTTTTCAAGCCATAGAAATTTAAATACCCCTATACTAAAATGTTTAATTTCACGTATGCATCACTGCATGCAATTGAAAGACCACAAGGTTATATCTGTCAGTTCAGATACCAGCAGTCAGGTAGGAAGGGAAACTCCAGGTGGTCTGTCTCTGCTGTAGTTAGGTCTGTAACTTGCCCTACATCTGGTGGCCAACATCTTTGTATTTTGGTGTTTTCACTCTCTGCCATTCTTGGATCATTTTCTGCTCTTCCTCACATGTCTTCTACAAGATCTCTACTCTCCTAGCTTCAAGTATGGTCACTACGATTATTCAGCTTAGAAATTTTCTTTCTATTCTTGTACCCACATCTCAGAATCCAATTTCAAATCTCCACCTTGACTTGGCATAAAATGCAGGAACCTCCATCATTTCTAAACTCTGAGTCAAATTCTGATTCAGTTCATAGAACTCAGTCCCAGTCACATATTTGGCTTCTAAAACTGCATATCTCATTTTCAGCCCAAATTATTTCCTATGAAGAGATCTCTTTCAAAATGCCCAGATATCAGTTTGCCCTAGGGGTGCTCCCAAGTAGGTCCCCAGTGCAAGAGGAAGCTCATAGCCCTCATATGACTGTTGAACTGAGAGGGGGTGATATGTAGGGACACTCCACATTGGAGAAGTGGGAGAGGGAGGAAAGGGTGAGAAGGTTGAACCAGAAGGGGTGGAAAGAGGGCATTATGATGGAGATGTAACTTGAAGTAATAAATAAACATTAAAAAAAACCCAAAAATCAAAATGTCCAGATAAAATGCTTTAGGCTTCTGTGGAATTGTAGAACTCTTTGTCTTTGGATGGTAACACAGAACAATAGTAACTCATTCCCACTTATTAACCTCTGATGAAATAAAACCCCTCACAGGAAGGGACTGGAACATCCAGCTCATCTGTTGCATACTCTCCATGTCTCCTAGGCTAGGGATGTTTTCTTCCCTGAAAAATTAATGTCCTGTGGGAAAATGCCTTAGAATTATGTACTTCTCAAAATATAGGAAATGACAGTAAATTCTATACAGAATTTACTGTTATAAGAGAAAGAACCATTTGTTGGATTGAAAAGGGAAGCTGTTGGGGGGGAAGAGGGTGGAAGGGTGGGACAGGAAGGGGGAATTTGGAAGGGTTTGTGACTGAGATGTAACTTGAAGAAAAAAAAATAAAGTACTTATATAAAAAAAGAAAAAAATATAGGAAATGAAAGCTAAATATTCCTACAATAAAATGTTGTATCTTTATGCAAATTGCCCTCCACAAGAATTCAGGTTGTATGCTATGCTCAAGTGAAGAAGTCTATATTCTGAATGATAACATGATGCAAATGCTTTACAGATGTTGAACAAAGTGTCACCTCAGTGTACTCTCACTCACAGATGTGGCACTGAAATCATCCCACAAATATATGTGCATATAAAATACATATATGCACATGAACAGAGCATGCACATGTAAAGTCCTATGACATTTATTATCATCTTTCAGTTTTCTAACAGGAAACTCTTCAGGACTGGGAGATTTCTTCCTCATATCAGAATGACTCTTTGTAACAGAAGAGGCTTTATTCCTGTCTTCATTTAGATTCCTGACAACAAATTGCCTTAGTATTAGTAAACTTCCTTTAGAGCAAAGGTTCTCAACCTGTGGGTGTCAAACTCTTTCAAAGGTTAAGCAACATTTTCATCGTGGTTATGTAAGACCATCAGAAAACACAGATATTTAGACTACATCTCATAGGAGTAGAAAACTTACAGTTATGAAGTAGCAAACAAAAGAATTTTATGGTTGGGGGTCAACACAACATGACAAACTTTTGTAAAGGATCACAGCATAAGGAATGTTGAAAACCACTTCACTAGGCTTAAAGTAACTCAGCACCTTTCTCTTTTAAAAATAACAGAGAAATAGTGAAGGTGGAACAAGCAAACAGAATATGATGTGCAGATTTATGATATGGTGGCTGAAATTTTATAACACTATGAAAGATTTTGCACTCACACATGTTCTAGTAAGAGGTTTTGGATCATATTGGACTGCTGTTGACTTTAATCTCAGGAATATTCCTGGGGTTTATGTGCTTCAGTTTCCTCATTTATAAAGTGGTTTGATTTTCCTATGAGACCTCATGGAGCCATTTCTGTGTTCAAATGAATCTATTCATGCCAAATGTTCAAAGTCTATAATATGAAAAGAATACAAGTGGCAGAAGAGTTATGACGGACACTACTAAGTCTCACAATGGTGATGGTGACAAACACAGTAATGAAAGAAGGAAGGGAGGAGCAGGTCCTGTGAGCTCTGTGTCCACTCATTCTCTTAGCCATGTTAGTGTTTCCTAAAGGGGTTTTGGATGATAGGATTGGGAGATGGGTATGTTTCGGTTTACTCTGCTTCATTCTGACATTCATCAAAAGATAATGAGAAATCAGTATTCTGGTTGGCAATATTTCTAAAGTGTGTGGGTTCTCATTAAGGTCTTAGCATTCTGAACCAGAGAGTCAGCTTACCCAGGGCAACATTGGAAATGGTTTCTGAAGTGTCACACTGGATCTATCCTTTAGCTAAAGGCATCATTAGGTTGTCTTTATATTTCTTCAAAAGGTAGGCACAAATCATTTGTGTTTCATTCTGTGTTATATCTCAAGTGATTGGCCTTTGATGCCAAAAACACTGAACAAAGTAGAAATAAGATGAATTTACCTGCATGTAAAAGTTGCTGTAGGACTGACTGGCTCCTAGATAACACCAAACTCAATGGGAAGTACTGAAAGCATTTCTTTGACTGCCAGAAAAATGACACGCTAGATTCCCATTCTTACTATACTATTTCTGTTCAACATAGCACTGGAAGTGTTAGTTTAAAAATTCAATATTAGTATTAGTATAGTGTCTCTGTTCCCAAATTATCTTACACACAAAATACCCAAACATCTACTAAGAGACAGTCAGAATGAATGAGTTCAGTAATGTTTCAGTCCTCAAAAGGAACTGAGAGGGGCTGATCTGTGGGGACACAATACATCAGAGGAGTGGGATGGGTGGGAGAGGGAGGAGAGGGTGGGAGGGTGGAACCGGGAGGGGTAGAATGAGGGCACTGTGATGGAGATGTAACTTGAAGAAATAAATAAACAGTATAATAAAAAAAGAAAAAAGGAACACTGAAAATCAGATGTGTTTCCATACAGTGTAATGTAGCAAAAATATAAATACTTAAAATCCTACCTGCAATAGAAAATAATAAAATCTTTAGAAATTCTTACTCATGTCTATAAAATCTTCAAAATATGAAAACTATAGATATTATGTAAAGAAATTAAAGAAACAACTTGAAAAATCTCATTGTATTCATGTACCAAAAGACAATATTAAAATATTTAAAATATTCATTCTGCCATCATGAATTCATGTTTTTGTAATGTGTGATTCAAAATAAAAATGAAAATGAAACAAGAAAACCAAAGGAAAAGCCAACAGAGCCTGAGCAAACCACCTGCCAGGTCTCACCTCTCTTGAAAATTTGATAGTTTATTTATTTTTTATACTCATATTTTTATTTGTTTTCCTTGCAGTGGCTTACATAAGTTATTTCCACATATTTCTAAATTCTGTAGGAATGTCTGCTTATTGTCTGCTATCTTACTTATTTGCTGACATTTATATTTTTGAGTAAATACTGTTCCCCTTTGAAGCATTGAGAAGTTTCTGAGACCAAAGCTTAGTCTGGTCTCAGGTGGTGCCTTTCAGTTCCCTTTGGCTGCTCAGTTCACCACCTACCCATGTGTTCTTCACAACACTACTTCTTTATATCCACTTGAGGTTTGGCATCTTGACTTTGATGACCTTTGAAACTTGTTCTAAGACAGTGGATCTTAAACTTCCTAATGCTGCAACCCCTTTAATACAGTTCTCCTCATGTTGTGGTGACTCCCAAGCATAAAATTATTTTTGTTGTTACTTCATAACTGTAATTTTGCTACTGTTATGAATCATAATATAAATATATGATATACAGGATATCTAATATGCTCCTAATATGAAGGTGTCATCAACCTACATAGGGGTCACTATCCATAGGTTGAGAACCACTGGTGAAGTGCTTTGTGTCTGAGAAAGAATCGGAATCTTCCAAAATCATAAAAGGAAACATGCCGTGAGAATATGAGAATAGCAACAAAGGAATGCAGCAAAGGAAAGGACCACAAGGCCTGTGGGCTAGGAGAGTGCAGATGAGGCAATGTATAGCTAGTGTTTTTATTCAGCTGTGCAAAGACCCTAAAGATTGAAGTAGTCCTGCAGACTTTTTTCCACAGAAAGTTTTATGTCTACTCTAGCCATCTTAGAGAAGATCAAAACAAGCTAGTACTAGAGACATGTTGTTTTCCCCTAGGATGGTATCACAATATTGAACTTCTTTTCACAGTTACATTGCAAAGTCACCATACATACGTGAATCATAAAGAAACATAAAGAAATAGTATTGAAACCATCTGTGATCTCAAGAAAATGAAATACTGATACCTTGTCCTAGCACACATCAGAACAGAGAGAGTAAAAGGATTGCCTTCATTTTTTGGTTGAGGGTGTTGCCTGGGGCCATGGCTTGTCTCTGTGAACAAAACTTTCACCCCCTCCACGGACACCTATTTAGCAAACAGTAGGCATGGCATAGCTCCCTATTGGCTGTGCAGTACTGATATGATGCCTTTCCTTCCTGTATTCTTTAACCGACTACCCCACACAGTGTACTACAGCAAGAGGGTCTACAGGAAGACAGGGAGAGTCTGCTCTGGACACATGCTTGCCTCTGCCCATCCTGCCCCCCCCCCCATTGAACTTGCTTGGATCTGGCTTAGACAACCACTGAGACACATCAGAGGTTCCCACCCAGAATTCTGTGAGTCTTTACCTAGGCTTTCCTACTCACACATACACTCACAGTATAAAGTAACTATGTCTATGCCTGGAAAAAGACTGACCCTGGGAATGGATAAGGGCATGAGAAGAAGGTAGATTCTCTGGCAATGGATAAAAGAGACTGGAAATGGATCCTTTGACAAATATATAACCTGCAATATTCTTCCCACACAGATTTGGGGGTTCTCAAAGTTGAGGGATTTTTGATCATTTGAAGATGTGCATTGTAAAGGGTTTTTGAAGTCTCCCAAATATAAACTAGAAATTGTTCATATGCACTCATAAAAAAGCAATATTAATTTTTTTTTGCCCTGGAGACCTAGACAGACTCCTTGAGAGGAAAGGCCTAAAATAAAGGATTTTACACATATATCACTGTGATGCAAGTGCTTGTGGATCCTGAACAGTTTTTGTGCTCTTGTTAATTTTTTTTCCTACTGTATATACATGAAATGTCATCCAAATTCATGTGTCTTTTCAAATTGTAGAAGTACATATTTATACGTATTCTTATAGGAAAATACACAAATTAAGGTATACATGAACTGGACATTGGGAAGGTATACTGGGCCATTTAACTCTCATAAATGTGGCATATTTAATTATGCTGTTTTGTATAAAATTTACTGTTATAAGAGAAAGAACCATTTGTTGGATTGAAAAGGGAAGCTGTTGGGGGGAAGAGGGTGGAAGGGTGGGACAGGAAGAGGGAATAGGGAAGGGTTTGTGACTGAGATGTAACTTGAAGAAAAAAAATAAACTGTTTAGGATAATTAAGAAACGGAAACTAATAGTCATGAAAACGTGTCATTTTGTTAGTTACTATGACAGTCTATCACAGTTATTTTCTAAGCTACTCAGAAATCAAGTTGCTAAGAGACAAGCAATATTTGCTTATCTAAATATAAGAGATAGATAGGGCATCTTCAAAAACCTCAAGAGATCTGCAGAATATGGCATTCAAAGATGTTTTCTTAACTTAAGATTTTTTGATATAGAGACATGTCAGCTCCTGACAGCACCCCCTATTCTCCTCCAAGTAGAAGATGAGCATCGAAGAATCTCCAGTGGGAGATGATTGAATTGGTGGTAAGCCATTCTTTTGGCAAGAAAAACCCCTTGCTTCAACTATAGACAGACTTCTGTCCAAAAAGGACAAAACTTGGAAGCAGAAAAAAAAATAAAGTACTTATAAAAAAAAAGATATACATGAATTATATGAAACTTAGTACCCTTCACTTTTCCACATATCTTAACTGTTTACAACTGTAGACAAACAACAATATTTGTTCACAAAATATGTCTTTGTCTTTTACCTTCCAACAGCTACATGGTAGGGAGTATGTTACCTTCTATGGGTAGCTTGCTGCCGTCCATGTACTCTGAGTCAATGTCCATCACGGATAGAAACTCTGTTAAGCTTTAAAATTAAAACAGTGTTGTGAATAATATGTTTATAAATGATTATTAATATATAAATTAATATCAACAGTAGGCTTTCATTGTGGAAAAACTATGCAAATGACATGATAAAAATTATGGATATATATATAAATTTTTCAATATATTTTATTTGAAAGTAGATTTTCTATCATGAGAAATTAGCATTATTTTTCAAACCTGTGTACTCATGTTAGTCTTATCTCTAAGAGTCAGTTCTGTCTCTTCTATGTTGTATTTATTTCTTAATAGTTAACTGGGAGAATCAATAGTACAATAATTAGTCAAGGAAGTCATCCAATGTCTTCAACACTAGTGAAACAGGGGCAATGATTAAGTATTCTTTTTTGTAAAGTTTTTATTGATTTTTTTGTGAGTTTCATATCATCCACCTCAGTACCACTCATCTATCTTCCCTTTTCCTCATATTCACCCTTCATCCTTGCAGCACCCCTCCAAATTAAACATACTCAAACAAGCCACCACCACCACCAACAACAACAATAACAAAAGTATAGAAAACACCTCATTGTGGAAGCCATAGTATGTCACAGTAAGTCCCACAATATATCCCATTGTCCACACATCTTCACTTGAAAATGTTCCTTGTAATGAGTGATTGATCTGGTTCCAGATCTCTGGCTTCTGTGTCACATTCAATATTGGATCATCATCTGTACTCCTCCTGGTTATCTTCCAGTTGCCCTGATCATAGAGATCCTGCAGCTTTGAGACAATAGGACTTCTCCTTTCACACATATCAATGTGCAGATGATATAGATTTTGGGGTGGGCTAATTCAAAACCCTGGATCTGTGTATGGGTGGCAGCTGAACTGCTTAGCCTACTGGCTCTCCCTTATCTGCACTACCATGTGAGCTCTCCAGCACTGTTCCAACAAGGCCACCCAATGCCACCATATGCAGGTCAGCTCTTCTGCTTTCATGCCCTTAGGGCCTGCTCACTTGCACCTCTGCCTAAATATTCAGCTACACAGTTCTTCCCAGTCAAGCTGTGGGACCCATTTTCCCAGGTGCTACAATCAGTGAGGGGAAAGAGTTAACTCTCATGACCCCAGAGAGAGCTCTTCCAGCTACTGCAGGTGGCAAGGGTGAAGTGGGAGGGCATTATCCCGGCACTCACACCACCTCATGTGTTCTCCCTAGTGCTGCAGTTGGGATGGGAAGGGACAGCTCTCCTGCTTTCATGACCATAGGGCAAACTCTCCCAACTGCTTCAGGTGGTGAGGGGCAAGAGAGGGAAGGCATCACCGTTGCACCCATAGTACCTCATGGCAGATGAGTGGTGGGACCAGCTCTCCTGTGCTGTCTCCTGTGGTCCTGCCACCAGGTTCAGCTCTGCCGTCCTGTCCAGGTGAAGAAGAGGGCCTGCACTCTCAAGTACTGCAGCTGGTGAGGGGCAAGGATAGTTCTCCTGAGCTCATGTCTCTGTGGTCAGCCTTCCCAACTGCAGGAGGTGGCAAGGAGTGGAGGGGTCAGCATCACCTGTCCAACTGTACCACCTTACAACAGATGAGTAGCAGGGTCAGATCTGCCACACTCATGCCCTTGGGGGTGGTTTACCCACACCCCTGACATCAAGGCCAGCTCCCCTGTTCAGGGCCTGCTCTCTGAGCATTGCCTCTGATGAGAGATGGAGCCAGCTCTCCAGAATGCTACATCCAGTGAGGGGTGAGGACAGTTATGCACAGTCACATGGTCCCCAGCCTGTGTCCCAGGATAGCATGTTTTCTAGTGGTAACATGAGCCACAGACATCTTCACAGACCCCCCCACCCCGACTCAGGCATGGTCCTCAGTGGCATCTCAGGTCAAGACCTTGTCTGTGGATGATATGGATGTCTGCAGGTCGCTCTTTCTCTTCCCATTCTGCACTACCTGGAATTTATTTGATTTGATTGTTATGAGTCCTAGGCATAAGACACCTTTGGCCACCAATGCAGGCATAAGCTAAGATGAAAAAAGAAATCTATTTGCTTTGACCCTGGCTGATATAAGTACAATATCACCAACAAGGTGTCTCTTTGCCCATTGCCAAGGGGGTACATACTCCTACTGAGCAAAAGAAGACAAAGTTTCATGAAAGGGAAAAGGAAGGAAGGGACTGTTTGCATGAATTAAAGTGACTCAAAGAAATGCAAAGCATAAAGTGCCTGACATCCCTCAATTTCTTCCCAAAATCCCAGTTACTCTACTGTAGAAAAAATATAACTAATTAAACTATCCAGTATTTATATTATCTTTAATTGGTTTGGCGGTGGTAATCCTTAACCCGCCATTATAAATGAATACACACAGACACCAGGTGAATCTTAACAAGCCTAGGCCCAGGTTGTGCAATCCTAGCCCATCTAAGCTAGCTCATAATTCTATTACCCAAATATAACCCCATATATGCATATGTCCCTTTGGACTATTATTCTCCATGCTAAGCTGATGTTCTAGGCCATGTGGAAGGATATTCTTTAATCTACCCCATGGCGTGTGTCTTCCTTGTTTACTCCTGGCTTCTTCTCTGGTGGCCTCTTCCCAAGATGCTCTGTATCTCTCTGAAAGCCTGCAAACCTTAGTCCTGCCTACCTCTGTCTTTGCCCAATCTCCAGACCTCAGCATTTATTTAACCAATCATAGTCAATTAAGTAACAGACAGCAAACAGGACCAATTAGTATTTAGGATGGTTAACACCACTCCATCATTCTACCATATGCAATTTTGTATTTGATAATTTTGTCAATCAAAATATCAGAAACAAATAAAGAAATAATTATTTTGGTTCAGTATTTCTTTTTTTCCACAGGGTTCATTCATGATCTGTGGCCTCAAAGTCTTGAGGAAAACAGACATGGTATGGGAAACTATGTCAATCATACATATTATGATGTATTATAAAATTACCATAAATTGTTTACTGAATGGCACAAAGAAACTAAACCATGATTGGAACATGTCAAGGATAAGGTACCTTCAATTATCCATTTATAGTAAACTATATACTTTGCCAGCCTCCAGTAACTGACACCACTATCTGCGTGCAATGACCTCAGAATGTGAACCTGTGGGGAGATTTCAGATTTAAACCATGACAAACTTCTTCAGTAACCCTACCATTTTAGTCTAATGGACCTGGCTGGGAGAGGCCCTCAATATGACTGCTAGCCCCTCACTTACCCAATTATATTTTGAATCTTATTATTAACCAAGCATGACTCATATATAAATTAACAAATTATTTTTAGGGCAAGTGTAGAAAATTTGAGATTCCTGACCTGTGACTGTAGTATAAATAAACAGCTTTGGCAATTTTGCTTTTCCTAAAAAAATTCTATTGGTGTTAGTAGTAGCTCTCTTGTTTTTCCACATGCTACCACTGTCCCATCAGGTGAGGGTAACAGCAGTGTAATTTTCCAATTTTGACTATGGTTTCCAAGTCAAGCAACCAACATAGCATATGGGTAATTAAATACAATGTCATCAGTGCTAAGGACCACTAGTCTCTTAATTTGCCTTCTTCAATAATTAGACCCCAAGGCAACAGTACATTGGCAAGGACTTGAGTTTCTTTGTTTGTTGTTGGTATAATTGGTTGTTTGCTTGGCTTTGGTGATGGGAACTGTATTCCTCCAATCAAATAAGAACAGAGGGGAGAGATCTGAGAAAGACAGAAGGAATTCTTTACATGGTCAATGGCTGCACTGTGTGCCTCAAGCCACTGTAACACTGAGACAAAATGAGATGCTCAGCTCAGGATGATCTTAGCAAGGCAGAAGTCTGAGATGTCTATGTACCAAGTCTCATCCATCATGGTTTTGACTTCCTGGAGGGCATTCATCCCCTCACTGCTCTCAGAGTGCTGTAACTCTTCCTCTCCTTGGGAAAATTATTTCATTTTAGAAGACAAATAAAGTCATCTTAAAGTGTGATTGTAAGAATCAAGATGTAGGCTTTCTGTGTAGGCTTTGCTCAATTATTTATCAATTTCTCTCTATTCTGCCATGGGCTAAATACTTGGAATTATTATCATCTCCAGAGCATATTTTGTTGCTTTCAGCTGTTGATGTAAAACTTCACATGACTGTTATTTGGCCAAGAGCAAACAGTCTTTCTCTGGGAGGCTCAGAGGTCATGTTTGACAGCTGAGATCTATCTCACAAATGCAAGTCCCTATCACTTTAATTTTCATACAAAGGATTATGTTTGGAAGACAGGTTTGCAAATCTGATCATTTGATGACTACTTTAAAAGATATTGACCTCTTTCTCACTGACAACCAATCACGGAGCACCGAGTGTATTAGAAGAGGTCTGTCACTATCCAAAACTATTTAAAACAAACAGAGCAACTAGGGAGTGTAACCTAAACTTACGTAAAACAAGTTATTTCATACTAATGCATTGTGTTCCCCTTTCCTTTTGAAATGCTAGTTCTTTCTCTGGAAGGAACACTACAAAGTGATTCTGTTTCTCCTGATATATAAATCCATTTTGTACAGTAAAACTGTCTCCTTTTAAGTTTATCCTCATTGATTCCTTGTTTGTTCAAATAGCTTATATTGACTATAGAAGAAAATGCTATTGAACTTTTATTTGCAATAATTGCAAATTATTATTTGGGGATGAAATTGTAATACCGTAGTCTAATTCTATAGGAAACAAAATGTCTCTGTGACTATAATGGTCTTGATTGGAAGGAGGACATTTTAGAATGCCAGAATATGTAAAATCAGAAATGTAGACTCTAGAAGTTGTCAGGGGTTTCCTGGTCAAGACACACAAGGGGAAACTCTCCAGAACCAAAGGACCTAGGTATTCCAGGACTGAAGGAAGGGAAGGTGATTGCCGATTCTTCCATGTGATAGTGAGGTAGTGCAGGATATTTGACCATGTTGTGAATCCTGAGATTGTGAAGTAGAACAATCTATTTCTAATTCCCACCCTTTGATCCTATAAACAAGTACTTGTGGTATGGCTCAGCCCTAGCACACACCTTTAATCTAAGAGGTAAATAACGTCAACCATAGGTAAGATGCAGGGTAAGTAGCCAGCCAACATGGAGTGAACAGAAAGTAAATAAAAAGGAGAGATGTTGAGGAGGAGAGTATTTAAGAAAGCATGGAGAAGGGGAACAGACTTTTTCCTTCTGGGACTTTGGTGGAGTACGAAGGCCAGGTTGATGCTTTCTCTGTCTCTCTGAGGTAGCAGATTTTTCACCCCAGTATCTGGCTCTTGAGTCCTCATTGGGAAAGTTGAACTATTGGAGTTTTTGTTTTTTATAAACAACAGTGAGATCATATCCTGGCTTCAAGTGTTTTTGCATGGGACAGAAGGTGTTTTACAGATTTCTCTTGATCAGAGAGCAGATGATGAAACTGGGGGAGTCTGATCTCCTTCATACCAACTGCTATCTTATTTTGCACCTTGATACTTGATTTTAAAAAGCAGAACCTCAGTCATATTTTTGATTAAAATTGTGAAAGAAGGCATAAAAATTAACTCATACACCAGTTGGAGGAGGGTGCCTGTACATAGTTATGGACAGTGAGATATAGATGATTGTATGAGCATGTCCAGCAAGGGAGCTAGTGGCTGTATGGGGATGGTCAGTGATAGGTAGACATTGAATAGGATGAAGAATGAGAATGCTGTAGATGGGAGTGTTTCTCCTCAGATATCTTATGTGATACAAAGACCCCAAACACATTGGGAGTAGTGGCAGAGCTGCTTGGCCAAGGCATCTGTAAGGAGCTGTCTAAGCATATGATGTAGGTTTCCTGGGGAGTCAGAAATTTTCAAGAAAGTCTACACATTACATCTCTTCCTCTTGGGTGATGGCTTTGCAAATTAGATTAACTTCAGTTAAATTCATAGACTGATTTTTACATGTACATGAGACTATTTCAAGAGAATGAAGATTGGAAGAAATGACCAAAGAAAAAAGTGTATTCTTTAAAAGCAAATATTAAATTTGTGAAGAAATAAAGGCAAGTTGGATGTGATGGTACACACATAAATCACAGAACAAGGAAGGACAAGTGACCTCTAGTTGAGGTTTCAGTGGGTTATAAAGTGAGTCTCTGACCCAAACAAAAAACCAAACCAAAGCCAAAAACATCAGAAGCTAAGGCAAAGGGATTCAGACAGGGTAATAAATTTGGGTGAATTCACTTGGAGATATACAGGGGATGTAAACTATTGGAAGATAAAAGTTATTTAGTAGTTTTACTTGTAGTGATCCATTCCTATAGGCAAGATTTTCCCACTGATACAATTATAGCATGATTATTTTGGAGATGACCAACCACTTTTTGAATGAATTCAAGTTCTGCTCCCCTGGAAGATATACTTACCTGGTATAGCAAACCTGGAAAAAACCTGGAGAATATGTCACAACCAGTAGGGGAAATTTTCCATTGATATTAGGCTAAATAGATCTCTTACCAATCTATATTGTAAGGATTTATATTTGTGTTTTTAGAGTAGTAATAGGATCTTCCTTGGCCAGAAAAACTTCTTTTGGTGGTAGGCAAAACTTAATCCATAGAATGCTTGGGATAAATGACTGTTGAGTTCTTAACCCTAAATGGGAAATATTTATTTCCAACTCCAAGACCCAAAGAATAGGTGAGGAGGTGGTGAATAGATTGTATAACCAAAGGACAGAGAAGAGTTCTATGAGATGCTGTCTTCCTATGTATTACAAAGCTGATGTAATTGTCTCCACATAGCACTGGTAACTCCCTGCAAGGGACTGGCACAAAAAAGGAAGACATGGAATAGGAGGTGAACTGGTTGAGAAGATGAAGATTCCTCGTGGAAGTTGAAAGAAATAAAAGAGTGTAGGTGTGAATGTGTTCCCAAAGCTCTGTGTAAATATACAAAGTTATAAACAATTTCATTTTAATTCTTTTTAAGGTATTGTGCCTAGGTAATTCTTAAAAATGAAATGTGAAGGTTTGGCCTTTGGTTAGCAATTGTCATAAACTGTTAAGGATAATTAACAAATGCAAATTAATAGTCATTTAAGCTTATCATTTTGTTAGGTACTAGGATAATATATCACAGTTATTTTCTAAGTTAACCAGAAATCAAGTTGCTAACAGACAAGCAACATTTGCTTATCCAAATATAAGGAAATAGAGAGGTGGTCTTCAAAAACCTCAAGAGATCTGTATAATATGGTATTCAAAGATGTTCTCTTGAATCAAAATTTTTTTGATATCGAGACATGTTAACTCCTGACAGACCCCCCCATTCTACTCCAAGTAGATGATGAGCATCAAGAATCTCCAAATGGAGATGGTTGAATTAGTGGCAAGCCTGTCATTTGGCAAGAAAAATTCCTTGCTTCAACTGTAGACAGACTGCTATCCAAAAAGGACAAAACTTGGAAGGAGGTAAGTTGATAGCCTAGCTCTGCCAAGACAGGGTAGGCAAGTCTTTCATAATTCCTGCTCTACAACCAATGTCTGTCAGAGAAACAGGGTCAAACAGCTGAAGATTGATGCTTTAATGTATGGAGAGAAATTGGGAAATGTCCAGGCAGCTAGTTGTTTGTCATTTCTTAGTTTTGGAAGCTGGTGGCCCTGCACTTCCGGTATAATAAGATATATTTATCCCTCTCAGGTCTCTGAAGTGGTTGAAGACTAGACAGCTATAGTCTCCTAGTTAAATTTTGAGTTGTTTAGGAATAAAGAGGGTGTTCTGGATCTAAGAAGATGCTTTTAAAATTATGAGGCAAGTTAGGATGGAAGCTGAGCTGGATATAGAACTTTAAACTCATGGACATGGTTGGATAGTAGAATGTTAAAGTCAGGGGCCAAATACGTATGGACTGGACATTGGGAATGTATGCTAAGCCTTATAATTCTCATAATTGTGGTCTAATTATTTTTGCTGTTTTGTATTGTATTTGTTGTTAAAAGAGAAAGAGCCATTTGTTGGACTAAAAGAGGGAGCTGTTGAGGGGGGAAGATATGCCTTAAACTTTAAAAAAAGGAAGCAGATGGGAGGGTGAGGAGGAAGAGGGTGGGAGGGTGTGACCAGAGGGGGGAGGAAGGAGGAGATTGTGATTGAGATGTAACTTGAAGAAGTAAAAAATAATAAATAAATAAATAAATGTAAATCTTTTTTAAAATATTAAAACTTGAAAGCAATTGTCTTGCTGAGTTACTTTCTCTAAGTTGGTGTGTTTCTTTATGTGAGCTGGGGATGCTCACAACCACCTGTAATTGCATTTGACACCCTCTTCTGGACTCCACAGGCTCCTGTGCTCACATGCACACACCTACAAAGAGACACCACACATGCATGCACATTACACATAGTGCATACACATACCTTTTAAAAATTTATTTTTGAGTGTGTGTGTGTGTCTGTGTTTCTGTGTGGACACGGCTAGAGACATCCTCACTGCTACCCAACCAGAGTTAGAGTTGCAAGTGGTTATGAGACAACTGATGTGGGGGCTGGAATTGAACTCTGGTCCCCTATAAGAAGAGTCTGGGCCCTTAACCACTAAGACATCTAATGAGGCCCAAATTTTCTATAAAAATTTAATAATCTTTTATAAGGGAAAACAAACGGGAAATGATATGTGTTTTCAAATGTTCATAAGTTTTTACCAACTCCCAGAACCAAAATCATAGCTACTTTCAGGATCACCAAGCACATAATAGTTCTAGAAATGAAAATGCCTGTTCTCCTATGTCTACAGAACCTTTAAATTCTCAATAGCTAACTATTTAAGATTAACCACCACACAAAGATTTTCTAATTCTCTGGCTTATGCTTTGGAAGGCATTTCTTCAAACATGGCCTTCCTGAATTATGCACGTTACCAGTGTTTCCATGGAGTCTAACAGCATGGTTTGTGTTGGCATGCAAGTACCTTGTGCTTTACCATCATCATCATCATCATCATCATCATCATCACCAATCATGAAATTTTATTTATTATTTGGGGGAAAGGACATTCATGATACTGAGAGGACAGCTGTTGTAGCTGGTCCTCTCAACCTGCCATATGGGTTCTGGGGACAGAACTCAGGGCATCAGACCTATTGGTAAACACCCTTATCTGCTCAGCCATCTTGTAAGCTCCTTGTATAGGCTTTTGGAGTATTTTTGAGACTTTTTTAAATCTTACTTACAAAAAGTCATTCGTGGTTGTATTTGTCTATAGGTCTTCAGTCACATCTACTACAGCAAACACTGATTGTTATGAGGTACATGGAGGATTCTGATGATTCCCCAAGGATTCTAGGGTAAGGGTAACTCTTTACAAGTGTATATGTGGTTCTCATCTGATCTAGGGTCAATTGCATCTTTAATAATTTCTCAGTGTGGTAACACAGGGTACAATTTCTGTTTTGCTTTATTATAATTTAACATTTGCCACTTTAGTGTTATTGATGATCTGAATAGAATATTGGTAGAAGACAAAGTTTTTCTATTTGTATTTTCCTTATGCGTTCTATGCATCCTTTTTCCATCAATACTCTTTTTAAATATTTATTTATTACTTTAGGTTACATCTCCATCACAGTGTCCTCTTTCCACCCCTCCCAGTCCCGCCCTCCTACCCTCTACCCCCTAACCCTTCCATCCCACTCCTCTGGAGTGGAGTGCCCCTACATAGCAGTCCCCCACCCACCCCATTTCAGAAGATATATGAGGGCCAAGAGCCTCCTCATACACTGGAGGCCTACAAGGCAATACCATTAGGGAAAAGTGTCTCACTGACAGGAAAAAAAGTTTATGTTCATGTTCCCTTTGCTGCATTGGTTGTAGTATAGTTATCCTGTACTATATGGCTAAAATCCGACTACAAGTGAATAGATGCCATGTGCATCCTTCTGAGTCTGGGTTAGCTCACTCAGGATGAACTTCTCTGGTTCCATCCATTTGGCTGCAAATTGCATGATTTCCTTGTTTCTGATAGCTGAGTAGTATTCCATCGTGCAAATGTACCACAGTTTTTTTAATCCATTCTTTGGTTGAAGGACATCAAGTTGTTTCCAGTTTCTAGCTATTAGAAATAAGGCTGATATGAACATAGATGAGGATACTTCCTTGTGATTTGGTGAGGAATCATTTAGATGTATACCCAGAAGTGATTAGGCTGGATCCCGAGGCAGAGCTATTCCAAGTTTTCTAAGATATCACTAGACTGACCTCCATAGTGGTTGCACAAGCCTGCACTCCCACCAGCAATGGAGAAGCGTTCCCCTTTCTCCACACCCTCGCCAGCATGTGCTGTCATTTGAGCTTTTGATCTTAACCATTCTGACAGGTGTGAGATGGAATCTCAGAATTCTCTTGACTTGCATTTCTCTGATGATTAAGGATGCTGAGCATTTCTTCAAGTGTCTCTCAGCCAGCAGCAATTCCTTCTTTGTGAATTCTCTGTTTAGCATTGTTCCCCATTTTTTGATTGGATTATTTGGTTTCTTGGCATTTAATTTCTTGAGTTCTTTGTAAATTTTGGAGATTAACCCTCTGTCAGATGTGGGGTTGGTAAAGATTTTTTCACAATCTGTAGGCTGCCATTTTGTTTGAATGACAGTGTCTTTTGCCTTACAGAAGTTTTTCAGTTTCCTGAGGTCCCATTTATTGATTGTCAGTCTTAGAGCCTGAGCTGTTGGTGTTCTTTTCAGGAAGTTGTTACCTGTGGCAATGAGATGGAGGATTTTCCCCACTTTGTCTTCTACTAGATTTAGTGTGTCAGGCCTTATGCTAAGGTCTTTGATCCACTTGGACTTAAGGTTTGTACAAGGTGATAAATATGGATCTAATTTCATTCTTTTTACATGTCAACATCCAGTTAGACCCGTAACATTTGTTGAAGATGCTGTCCTTTCTCCAGTGTATGGTTTTGGCTTCTTTGTCAAAAATTAAGTGACCATAGGTGAGTGGGTTCATTTCTGGGTCTTCAATTCAATTCCATTGATCCACTGGTCTTTTTCTATACCAGTACCATGCTGTTTTTATTATTATTGTTCTGTAGTACAGCTTGAAATATGGGATTGTGATACCTCCAGATGTTTTTTTTCTTTTTTATTGTACAGGATTGATTTATCTATTCTGGGTGTTTTTCCAACATGTAAACTTCAGGGGAGCTAAACTCCCTCATAACTCTTTTATGCCACTTCTTGGAAACAGCTTCTTCCTTCTTCACTGAAATACCCGCATCTCTACAAATTCAGATCATATACATGAGTATACTTAATTGTTCTTTGTGGTATTCTATTTATTTGTCCATCTCTTCCCTATTCAATTTCAGACACTCTCTTTC
>CAJQZJ010031536.1:412942-444117 GCA_907164525.1 Lophiomys imhausi
CATGGCTATATAGCTACAACTGAACATATCCAATCATGGACTTAGAGCACCACCTAATGTTAAAATGGCTGAAACAACGACGGGCTCAGATAACAGAAATCAGATTCTGAGAAGCCTATGTGTTTATGTACACACACACAACCACATTATTATTCTTGAAGATTCTTCTGGCTTCATCAAGTAGTGATTTGGGGAAAGGCAACTCTTCACTTGCAGTGTGATGTTTCATCTTTGTACCAAGAGCAGCTGTATGGCAACTTGATGCAAGATGGGGGGCTTTGATGTCTGTCTGTGCATTAACACTTCTCTATTATTTGTTCTGATTCTAATTTAGACTTTAGATGTGAGAAATACTGATTAGCCTCAGTGAGCATGTCAAGGGACTCCTAAGAAAGAGGAGCTCCTAAGAAAGGGACACTCGTTTCTTCCCAGAAGAGAGGTATTCAATAAATTCTTTAACGTAGCTCATGATCAAATTAGGCACAAACTATCCATTTGATTACTGCCTTTAAAAATCAACATCTTCAAGGGCTGCCATGGGAACGAGTCAGATGGTTTCTCCTGACTGAATTTGTACTGCATTTTGAATGCTGTAATGGGTTAAGGAACTGTTATCAGTGACTTTTCCCAAATACAAAGTCACAATTGACTTAACAGTCAATTTACTGGAAAATAAATTCTTCAATTAATATCATGCGTTCTCCCATTTCTTTCCTCCTGCTCTCCTTCCTCTCTCTTCTTGTTCATGATTTCATTTGTAAGTGAATTTTGATGTTTACAAAGATAAAAATATAGGATGATGGTAAAATGTTGTGAATTGTGCAACATCTTAATTTTATTATATATTCACATATTGTAAAAAATTATGTATATACACAGTAAAAAATAATGTGTAAATCTCTTAGCATTGCAGCAATTCTGTTAATTAGTTTCTAAAATTTATCACATACTGAATAATTTGGTAGTAATTTGTAAAACATCGAGAGTGTGGATTTTAGAAAGTAATCATTAATATTGAATTATAATGCTTAAATTCTCTGTGATAATGGGCATACACAATTTACTAGTGAATGTGTTCATTGTATATTTGATAATCTGTATATTGCCTGTTGTCATATACTCTCTATCATTCCAAATATTAGTAGTTTATATCTTTATTTTCATTTATCATTATAGAGACATTTTATTTAACTTTCATTTCAAAGAAGCAACTTTAGTTTAATAGATATTATAGCTATTTTTACTTTATGTTTCCTAACTGTGATATTATGTAGCTTTTTCCATTTTGATGTTTGTATATTGGATAAACTTTGGTCTTCTACTTAGGAATTTCTTGAAATTTAGAAATTTAAATTATTTACAACTATCTTGTCTTTACTATAAGATTTTCAATATTTTACTCAGCAATCCATACTTTTAGAAGGTTATTTGTAAGTTTTCATTGAATTAAAAGTGGTACATCTACACAATGGAATACTTCTCAGCCATCAGAAACAACGAAATCATGCAATTTGCAGCCAAATGGATGGAACTAGAAAATCTCATCCTCAGTGAGCTAATCCAGACTCGGAAAGATGCACATGGCATCTATTCAGTTATAATTGGATTTTAGTCATATATTACAGGATAAAACAACCAATGCACCAAAAGGAACAGGAACATAGATTTTGTTACTTGGCAATGAGACACTTTGCCCTAGTGGTGCTGCCTTGTAGGCCCCCAGTTTATGACGAGGCTCTTGGCCCTCATATGACTGTTGAAATGGGTCAGGGGACTGATATGTAGGGACACTCCACTCCGGAAGAGGAAGATGGAAGGTATGGGGCTAGCGGGTGGGAGGGCCAGACTGGGAAGGGTGGAAAGAGGACACTGTGATGGAGATGTAACCTGAAGCAAAAAATAAACATTTAAAAAATTTTAAGGTTTCTAATGCTACTTTTTAAAAAGGATTGTTATTTTATTTTTAATTGTGTGTACTTGTGTATGTTTGTGTGTGTGAACATGTGTATGTGTGCATGTGAGTGTGTTTGTGTGTGTGAGTGTCAGAGTATTTCATTTAATATTAAAATAGTTGAGAATTCTCCAAATATTTAATGTGTATAACTTCATTACATTTAGGGAATATCACACCTGTCAGAATGGCTAAGATCAAAAATCAAGTGATAGTACATACATGCTTGTGAGGATGTGGAGAAAGGGGAATGCTAATCCATTGCTGCTGGGGGTGAAAACTTGTACAACCATGTTGGAAATCAGTCTTGTGTTATCTCAGAAAACTGGGAATAGCTCTACCTCAAGACTGAGCCATACCACTCCTGGACATAAATCCAAAATATTCCCTCCCAAAGCATAAGGACATTGACTCAGCTATCTTCATAGAGGATTTATTCATAATAACCAAAAACTGTATACAACCCAGATGTGAGATTATGCTGTCTGAAAAGATAGAACGCTTAAATTAAAACTTATTTCATGACTGTCATCTGTCTTAACAGATGTTCCTTCTACACTTGAATATTATTCCATACTTTCTGTTTTCCAAATGCTAAGGATTTTATGTGGACATTTCTAGAAGTGGCAGCTTATGTTGAGCCTCCTGTATGGCTGACTACCTGATTTCAATAATTGTGGAAAGGTTGGCATGCTGCATGTCGAAATCACACTCATAATTTTTCTTGGACTATTTTTGGCTACCTCAAACATTCCTCACTCAGTTTAGTATCTGATCTAACATCTTTGTGGCTGACAGCTGAAAAATTTTGGGGTGTAGTAAGTCAGGAGGCCATTTGTTAATTTCTACTGTCATCAGATAGCATGCCAAGCCTGTAGCAGGGATTTCCACATTTTGTGTAAATCATCAACCTGACATTTAGTTTTTTTGTGCAGGGTTCTAGCACTACAAATCTTCATGAAATTATTAATGGTTAGAGCATGAAAATTTGGGTCAACCTGAATCTGTGTTCCCAGGCCATGATCATGAATATTTGCCAGAAAAAAAATGGTCTTGTACCTTGTGAGGTGAAAGTTGTGTTTCTGTGATGACAACCTGCTCTATCTGATCCAATAACAAAAAATTACCGAGAAAGTTTTAAATGTGTACATAAAATATAAAGTTTGTTGTATATTTCACTTTTCCATTCTTTTAACTCTATATGTTTTAAATTATTTAACCTTTATATATTTACTGTTGTTATAATCTTTATTCATAATTAACCCATTTTGAGTAATTCTTTAGTGATATTACTCTGTTTTGAGTCTGATTTCCTAAGCATTTTTATTGCTATGCATATTCATTTTTATCATTTTCCTGTTGTGTCATTTCGTTTGTTTTTAAGCTCATTTAATGGAGGTCATTTACAGAGCATGCAATCTTATAGTGATTTTCTTTTTTTAAAAGTAGTCTTTTGATTAGAATGTTGAGTCGTTTCATAATTAATGTCAATGGCTCGTTTTAATTTTAATAGATCAGCTTCTTTCCTATTTTTTTGATATTCCTTCCTCAGATATTGTCTGCTTTAGATTTTAACCAAATGGATTTTAATATTGTTTTATCTCCAATACTGTCTGTTGGTGTGCCCTTTGCTTTAACTTTTAGTAACAGTTCTTAAGACTGCAAAATATGTTTCATATCATCATAACCTATCTTCATGTAATGATAAAGGTCTTCACAATTTCCATGACCATATAGCTCTATCCTTCCATTCACTATCTTGCATCCTTAAATATTTTTCTTATATATGATCTCTATGTATTGTGGATTTAACAATGTATTGTTTTTCCCTTAACTATAATTTGTCTTGGAGGAAAACTTGGAAGTAAGAAAACTATTCTTTATCATCACAATTTCTGCTTTTGAGGCATCCTTTTTCACCATGATCTCATGTGCTGTTATTTTTCTTCTGCATGAAGAACTTCTCTTTAGATTTTCCACAGTGTAGCTCTCTTAGAAATAAAGTTTTTTTTTTTTTTTAATAGTTTCACCAGATAAGCTTGCATTAGCTGAATGGCTCTTCAACACTTTCTCCTGCAGCATAGTTTCTATGTTCAGAAATGTTCAGCTGCTATTTTTTGTTTGAGGCTGTTAAGCTTGTTCTTAGATGACATATTCATTATTAAGAATTGTTTAAATATCAGTCTATTGTTAATTGTTCCTAAAGCCCCAGTGTCTGAAATTTGTTCTTAGAAGGCAGCTGTTAATTCTAGCTTCTTCCAATGATTCTTTCTTTCTTTTTAAATTCAGGAACTTAATTTTGACTGGCTTCTTGGATACTTCTTTAGAGTTTTGTACATGTATTTTTAGAAAATATTCCTCAATTACAAATACTTGGATCGTTTTGATAGTTGAATTTTCATTTGGGAATTCCAATTATGCATATACTGAATATATGCATTGAAAAATTTTATATGTTTATATATATGTGTGTGTATATACCTACACATACATATATATTATATTATATATATACACACATTAAAAAGTATATATTTATATATGGATTCTTATGCTATGCATTATATTTACTTTTATCTCCTTTAAGTTCTTTTTTTTTAATAGTTTTTTAGTCATGTTGGTTTCCATCTGAGAGAATTTTATTTTTTCTTCTTGCTTTATTCCTGAGTTCTGCCAGGTCAGTTATGTGTGTCTATTGCCTTCCAATGTTCTACGGGCCTGCGTATTATATTTTGGGTTCTTTAATGACAGAATTAATTCTCTTATACTTCGGAGGAAAAACAAACCAATATGTGATTTCTTGTGTCATTTTCTATTTCATCACATTTGTCTCAGCAGGAGTTCTTTATTTGTTATTAATCATGTTCCTTTAGTTTTCTTTTTTCTTTTTTTTGTTTTTTTTGTTTGCTTTTTGGAAAGCACTTCTGAATATTTTGTTAGCACCTTTAGCTAGTATTATTGAATAGACTGAGTTTCCTAGACCAACTAGTTGTTAGAGGTTCTGGAGACAGTGTAAAAGGGGAACGGTCCCAAGCTAACTAAGTTGTAAAAGCCCAGAATCATCATTGTGAAATGTATTCAGACAGAGCCTGCAACTTGAAAGTAAGGCCTGCACACACTCCACTTTGTACAAGATCACCACTGGACTTCTGAACTATCAATCCTCTTAGCACAGGGCTTCCAAACTTGCTTTGTAGGCACCATATAGTTCTTTCAATTTGATTTTTCATCTTTATGCAACATGTTATGCCTCAGAAACCTACAGGGCAGGGGCTATGTCCTCAGCTCCTGTCTTCTGGGATGCTTTCATGTATCTGTGGCAGCAACTCAGCTCCTTTTCCTAGCTCTGGGGTCACTTTGGAACCTACGTTGAAATTTATCTCCAGGTCATGCTTGTTCTTTTTTACAATATTTATAGGGCATACCGGGGGACAACCAAAAAAATGGTGTAACTACACCTTTCAAAATGTATTTTATTACACAAATTGTTTATTATGTTACAAATCAAATACATTGGTACAATTTATAATCTAAAAAAAATCACAGGACTGTCCCTGCCCATTTTTTTTTTAGATTATTTTACATTTTGACTTTTTGTCATATGCTCCATAGGAAAAACAATAAGATCACTAAATTAAGTGGCAATAAAATCCAAGCAGTAAAAATACTTGAGTGAATGACAAAACCATAAAGAGCCAGTCCAGTGTTCTTCTACTTCAATCCCAAGCATTGTGAACTGCTGCCACAAGGAAGATTCTCTTCCTGATTGGCAATCAGATGGCTCCTTGATGTGTGTTTCTGTGGCAAAAGGAGAGAAAGCAAATCAGACACCAACCTTTCCTTGAGGGTTCATGCTTTACATCATGTTGTATCCATCTTCCTCTGAGTAGATTAGTCCTGGAGGTAGACCAAATTTCTGCTCTCCAAGTAGTTTGTGCTCTGCAACATGTCTGTTGTCTATCCTTACCAAAAAGCTTTACCATATTCATTAAATAGTACCAAAATAGTATGAAAAAGAATGAAAATTTTTTTCTTTTTATAAAATCATAACAATTGTATAAGGGACAAAATCACTTTGTTGACTTCAAGGGACCCAGAATTGCATACAAAACCACAAAACAACCTGTGCTCACATGTTGTTTCCAATATTTGTAATGAATATTTGTTTTTTAGCATTGTGTTCAACAGGTTGGGTACTTTTCTCAAATGATTACCACAACACACACACACACACACACACACACACACACACACACACACACACACTTCACACTTCTGGGTCAGGAGTATAAAAGGAGCATGGAGGGAGAGAACACTAGAAAAGAGCTAGAATGGGGCAAGAGGCATCTCTGGGATGATCTAGAAACCTAGGGAAATTATATACATTGCCATGTGTTTAATATAATAATATAGATTATATTATTTAATTTTAATATAATAAAATCATAAATTAAATTATAATATACATATAATAAATATGACATACCTAAGGTAATGGCAATTCCAATGAATCTATAAGGTCGATCTTAGCTAAGACTCCTAACAATGGGAGATATGGAGCCTGAACTGGCCATCTGCTGTAGCCATGCAAGACTTCCATTGGAGAGATTAGGATACCAACCCAACCACAAAACTTTCGATCTACAATCTATCCTGCCTATAAGATATGCTGGGGTATAAGATGGAGCAGAAATTGAGGGAAGGTCCAACCAATGACTGGTCCAGCTTGAGACTCATCCCATGAGAGGGAGTTCACCCCTGACACTGCTGATGATATTCTGCTATACTTGCAGACAATTGCCTAGCTTAACCATCATCAAAAAGGCTTCACCCAGCAACTTTTGGAAACAGATACAGAAACTCACAGCCAAACATAAAGTAGATTTTGGGGAATCTTGAAGAAGGTGGAGAGGAAAGAATGCATGAGCCATAGAGGGTCAAGGACATTACAAGATACTACAGAATCAAATAACCTGTGCCCATAGGTGCTCACAGAGACTCAACTCCCAACCAAGGAACATGCATGGGACTGACCTGGGCCCTCTGCAGATAATGTTACAGTTGTTTAGCTTGGTCTTCATGTGGGACACCTAACAATGGGAGAAGGAGCTATCTTTGACTTTGTTGCCTACCTTTGTGACCCTTTCCTCCTACTGGGCTGCCGCGTCTAGCCTCAGTAGGAGAAGACATGCTTAGTCTTACTGCAACTTGATATGCCAGGGCTGGTTGATATCCATGGGAGGCTTCCCTTTTCTGAAGAGAAAGGGAGGAGGAGTGGATAAGGGAGAGGTGGGGGAAAGGACTGGGTGCAGAAGAGGGAGGGGAAATTGTAGTGAGAATGTAAAGTAAATAAATAACTGAACTAATTAATAAATAAAAAACCTCCAAGAAATCAAGACTAAATGTCTGTATTTTGTTTAGGTTGTAAAGCTGATTATATAAGAAACTCAAGTCATAAAATTAAAGTTAAACTTAAATATGATTAACCAATACGGTAACAAATTGAATTAATTCCTAGTTTTTGAAAATCATTTGCTTTCATCTTTCCACTTTTATTTACTTATTGACTTTTCTATTTTGTGTATATGGTTTATGTGTGTGGGTGTTTTTGCTATATGTATATCTATGCACCACATGTGTGACATGAAATGCCATGGAAGTTAGAAGAGGGCACTGGATTCCCTGGAACAGGAGTTACAGCTGGTACATGTGGTTTCTGACATTGAAACTGGGTCCTCTGGAAGAGCAGCCAAAATGCTTTTAAACTCAGAGCCATCTCTCCATCATTAACACATAGTTTTAAGTGATCACAAGCCCTGCTACTAACTAGGTGGTAAAATCAGAGGAAAGTTCTGTTTCTGAAGACAAGAGGTATATTTCCAAAAGAGCTGTTCCCACAATCCCATCTCCTAATGTCACATTGGGAATTGAAGCTTCAATATGTCTTTAAGGAACAGTACATGTAGAGTCAGGAGTTTGTGGACATTATTGTGGACATTATGAAGACAAACTAAGACAAAGACATTGAGATTCTGCTTCAAAGCCTCTGTGCTGCTATACTTGGTTGACTAATGAAAAGTATAGTAGTAAATAGCATAATTTGAAGGGGCATAATTTCCATGGCCCTTGTCCTATATCCTTCTTTTCTTTTTTTCCTTTTTTTAATTGATTTTTTTTCTTACATCTCAATCAAAGTCCCCTTTCTCCTCCCTTCCAGGTCCTACCTTCTCTCCCTCTCTCCCTCCCTCTTCCCATCTCTGTCCTCTCCTTCTCCTCTGCCAAGAGGAGCCCCCACATTTTAAACCCCCTCAGTTTATCAGTCACATGAGGATTAAGAGATTCCTCTTGTACTGGAGCTTGGTATGGTTCTCCACTAATAAGAAACAGTGTCCATTATTCATTGCTGAGTGGAGTTTTTCATAGGATACTTATGCTAGTTTCTGGTGTGTTTGGGTCTATGGGTTGTAGGATGATTGTCCTGTACTATATGATTAATATCCACTTATAAGTGAGTACATGCAAGGTGGACCTTTCTGGGTCTGAGAAAGCTCACTTAGGATGAGGATTCCTAGATCTATCCATTTGGTTGTGAATTGCATGATTTCTTGTTCTGATAGCTGAGTAGCATTCCATTGTGTAAAGTACCACAACTTTTATCCATTCTTCAGTTGAAGGTCATCTGGGTTGTTTCCAGTTTCTGTCTATTATGAATAAAGCTGCTATGAACATTGTTGAGACTATGTCTTTGTGGTTTGATGGAGAGTCTTTTGGATATATGCCCAGGAGTGGTATGACTGAGACTTGAGGCAGAACTATTCCCAATTTTCTAAGACATCGTCAGATTGATTTCCAAAGTGGTTGCAAAAGTTTGCATGTCCAGCAACAATGGAGGAGTGTTCCTCTTTCTCTACATCCTCACTAGCATGTGCTATCTCTTGAGTTTTAATCTTAGCCATTTTGATGAGTGTGAGATGGAATCTCAGAGTCATTTTGAGTTGCATTTCCCTGAAGACCAAGGATGTTGAGCATTTCTTTAAGTGCCTCTCAGGCTTAAAGATTCCTCTTTTGTGACTTCTCAGTTTAGTTCTTTAGCTCATTTTTTGCTTGGATTATTTGATTTGATGGCATTTAATTTCTTGAGTTCTTTATATATTTTGAATATTAGCCCTCTGTCAGATGTGGATTTTTTTGAAGACCTTTTCCCAATCTTTAGGCTGCCATTTTGTTCTAATGACAGTGACCTTACAGAAGATTTTCAGTTTTATGAGGTCCCATTTATTGATTGTTGGTCTTAGAGCCTGAGCTATTAGTGTTCTATTCAGGAAGATGTCACCTGTGCCAATGTGTTCGAGGATTTTCCCCACTTTCTCTTCTATTAGATTCCTATTTTTAACATATGTGTATTCACACATCTCTTCTGAAAGCATTTCCTATTGTGTGTATATTCTTAAATTTTTCTTTGCTCATGAGACCTGAAAGAAATGGCAAGGTATTTAGATGAAAATCACTCCCATGATGGAGTCCACAGACTCCAGTAACTTGGCAATTAAGCATAAGTTAGACTGAGCTACTAGCACAAAGGCCATGCTTCAGTTAACTGCCATTCTGCCAGAAATAACACAAATGTATCAGTCTCGACTAAGAGTTAGTTTTACATTTCTTCCTTGGTCATAACTATGCTGTTGTGCAAATCATTCTTTAAGGAGAATGGCTTCTGGTAGATATTGATAGCTGAAGTAAAATGAGGCTACGACTTTCATTCCTGAGTTTATCTACCTTGGATTCACTCTGTTAGAGCTTATCTCTGCTTATTAGGTGGCACAGCTTTAGGTCATTGTACTTTCTATTTGAAAGCTGCCTGTTTAACAAGAAATGCTTAAATACTTTTTTTATGCCAGAATACTGGGTGCTAGAGAAATGGCAACAATGAAGAATGCTTATTGTTCTTTCCTAGAACCAAGTTTTGCTGAAATTTTACTGAGTTCATAGATGAAGGCAAAATTAGATGCTATTGAATAACTGTTTCTTCCTACCCAAGAACACAGACTTTCTCTATTCATATTTTAAATGATTAAAAACTTGTTTTGATAAGATAAATTTATAGTATTCTTAGTTATATATTTTAAATTTTTAAATGGTGTTTTATAACTTTCAAGGAATGACAATATTTACTACAGGTTATTCTGTTGTTTCATTGTGTCTTTTGAGCAATGAGTGTAAAGGAAACTTCGGTGTACAATAAGGAAGTTTTCTAAGAAGCAAAATAATAAATGAAATGTCCTTGAGGCTAGTGCATTATTTTTTAATATTTTATTTATTTTTAAAATATTTATTACTTCAGGTTACATCTCCATCACAGGGTCCTTTTTCCACCCTGCCCAGTCCCGCCCTCCCACCCTCTACCATCTATAGCTTCCATTCCACTCCTCTTCAGTGGAGTGTCCCTACATATCAGTCGTCCACCCTAGTTCCACAGTCCTATGAGGGCCAAGAGCCTCTTCATACACTGGGGGCCTACAAGGGAGCACCACTAGGGTGAAGTGTTTCATTGACAGGAAAAAAAAGTCTATGTTCATGTTCCCTTTGGTGCTTTGGTTGTAGTATAGCTATCCTGTACTATATGGCCAAAATCAGACTATAAGTGAACAGATGTCTGTAACCGATCTTTTAGTTATTATTTAACTCTTATTTATTACTAAATTCACTTATAACAAACACCATTAATTTCTTAACTATTAATCCTATAAATTCCTACAACCCCTTTAACCTATCCACTAAACCTATTGATAATCATAACAACTACTTTCATACCCTTTTAGAATGATACAGTCTCTGGGGCAGGTCCTCAGTCGTCAGGAAACCAGTCTCGGGGGTAGACTCTTTAACGCACTTAGCAGTCCTTTTTCTGGAGTAGCTCAGACGCAGGTTCGTCAGGGTAAACTGGCTATCGAAATCTCACTTTAAATAAGGCTTGAGGCTTTCTTCTCTCTGGGAGACCTCAGCGTCTGTAGGCCACCTTACTTCCTTCGTATCAGCAACTCTGCCGTTCTGCCTCAGTCTTTAAAGCTGGCCACAGTTCCGTTCAGGCCACTGTTCGGACAGGTCAAACCCCTCTAGGCAAAAGCTGAGCCACAGGGTTTAGTCCTTGGCCTTTTGCTGTCTTGCCGAGGCTTTCTCTGCTCACCAGCTTCCTTCTGCCTCAGGGAGATCTGGCCATTGGTCTACCAGAACTTTCTCCAGCAGGACTCTCGGAGCTCTCTCATATCGGGGGCCCTTAGCACGCACGCGCCTCTCTGGCGTCATCCACTTGTCCTTAAATAGGATCACTCCTTGTTCCACCTGCTTCAGCTTAATTTGGGCTCTGCCCACTTAGCAGTTGAAAGCAATGCCAGGTCATAAAGTCTTTCCTTCTTTCACCTGGCTTCAACCTTGTTTTTCAGTCCAAAGAGACTCCCCTCGTTTCACCTGACTTCATCCATAAGCTGATAAGCTAATTGCTCACAGCAGTTGATCTTCATGCCCCGAATTAAGAGACTGTATCAGAAACCTATATATTCACTAAATCTAACTTATATTAACCTATCAGCCCCTTCAGATGTCATGTACATCCTTCTGAGTTTGGGTTAGCTCACTCAGGAAGAGCTTCTCTAATTCCATTCATTTGGCTGAAATTGCATGATTTTGTTGTTTCTGGTGGCTGAATAGTATTCCATCATGTAGATGTACCACAGTTTTTTAATCCATTCTTTGGTTGAGGGACATCTGGATTATTTCCAGTTTCTAGCTATTACAAATAAGGCTGATATGAACATAGATGAGGAAACTTCCTTGTGATTTGATGAGGAATCATTTGGATGTAAACCCACAAGTGGTATGACTGGGTCTTGAGTTAGAGCTATTTCAAGTTTCCTAAGATATCTCCAGACTGATTTCAGGACATGCTGGCCAGGATGTGGAGAAAGGGGAACACTCCCCCATTGCTGGTGGGAGTGCAAGCATGTACAACCACTATGGAAATCAGTCTGATGATATCTTAATATTTATTTATTACTTCAGGTTACATCTCCATCACAGTGTTCTCTTTCTACCCCTCCCAGTCCTGCCCTCCCACCCTCTACACCCTATCCCTTCCATGACACTCCTCTGGAGTGGAGTGTCCCTACATAACAGTCCCCCACCCCAGTTCAGCAGTCATATGAATGCCAAGAGCCTCCTCATACACTGAGGGCCTACAAGGCAGCACCATTAGGTGCAAATTGTCTCACTGAAAGGAAACAAAGTCTATATTCCTGTTCCCTTTGGCGCACTGGTTGTAGTATAGTTATCCTGTACTATATAGCTAAAATTTGATTATAAGTGAATAGATGCCATTTGGATCCTTCTGAGTCTGGGTTAGCTCATTCAGGATGAGCTTCTCTAGTTCCATGCATTTGGCTGCAAATTGCATGATTTCTTTGTTTCTGATAGCTGAGTAGTATTCCATCATGCAGATGTACCAGTTTTTTTTTTAAACCATTCCTTGGATAAGGGACATCTGGGTTGTTTCCAGTTTCTAACTATTACAAATAAGGCTGTTATGAACATAGATGAGGAAACTTCCTTGTGATTTGGTGAGGAATCATTTGGATGTATACCCAGAAGTGGTATGTCTGGGTTCCAAGGCAGAGCTATTCCAAATTTTCTAAGATATCACAAGATTGATTTCCATAGTGGTTGAACAAGCTTGCACTCCCACCAGAAATGGAGGAGTGTTCCCCTTTCTCCAAAATCTCGCTAGCATGTGCTGTTATTTGAGCTTTTGATCTTAACCATTCTGACAGATGTGAGATGGAATCTCAGTCATCTTAAGTTGCATTTCTCTGGTGATTAAGGATGCTGAGCAATTCTTCTAGTGTCTCTGAGCCATTAGGGATTCCTCTTTGTGAATTCTCTGTTTAGCTCTGTTCCCCAATTTTTGATTGGATTATTTGGTTTCTTGGCATTTAATTTCTTGAGATTTTTATAAATTTTGGTCATTAGCTCTCTGTTAGATGTGGGGTTGCTGAAGATTTTTTTCCCAATCTGTAGGTTGTCATTTTATTTGAATGACAGTGTCTTTTGTCTTACAGAAGATTTTCAGTTTCATGAGGTCCCATTTATTGATTGTTGGTCTTAGATCTTGAGCTGTGGGTGTTCTGTTCAGGAAGTTGTCACCTGTGCCAATGAGTTCATGGCTTTTCCCCACTTTGTCTTCTAACAGATTTAGTGTGTCTTGCCTTATGTTAAGGTCTTTGATCCACTTAGACTTAAGTTTTGTACAAGGTGATAAGTATGGGTCACAATAGCCACAAACAACATAAAATGCCTGGTGGTAAGTCTAACAAAGAAGTAAAAGACCTGTATGACAAGAACTTCAAGTCCTTGAAGAAAGAATTTGAAGAGGCCATCAGAAGATGGAAAGATCTCCCATGCTCATGAATAGGTAGGATCAATATAATAAAAATGGCCATCCTGTCAAAAACAATATACAAATTCAATGCAATTCCTATCAAAATACCACCACAATTCTTCATAGATTTGGAAAAAGCAATTCTCAACTTCATATGGAATAACAAAAAACCCAGAATAGTTAAATCAATCCTGTAATAAAAAAAACATCTGGAGTTATCACCATCCCTGATTTCAAGCTGCACTACAGAGCAATAGTAATAAAAACAGCATGGTACTGGTATAGAAACAGACCAGTGGATCAATGGAATCAAATTGAGGATTCAGAAATGAGCCCACACACCTATGATCTCTTAATTTTTGACAAAGAAGCCAAAACTGTACAATGGAAAAAGGACAGAATCTTCAAAAAATGGTGCTGGCCCAACTGGATTTCGACCCGGAAAAGAATGAAATTAGATCCATACTTATTACCTTGTACAAAACTTAGATCTAGTGCATTCTTGAGAAAAAGAAATACTGCATAAAATTCAATTTAGATGAAATGTAGAGTATGAAGATTTAGACATCAGAAAAGGACATAAATACATAGATATGCACATACAATTTTTCAAGTTCATTTGAGGATTTGGATTCTTCTCTAATGTGGAAATTTACTATACAATGTGGTGGAAATAATTCAGTTAATACTTTAATACTACAGTATCCATTCTTTCATAAATAAACTTAGGATAGCCAAAGTGGAAGCGCTATAGAGAAGAGAGCAGATTTACTGTTGTATAACTATGATCTCAGAGTGTGTTGGTAAAGCTTAGACAGGGGTGGAAGGTAAAATGGAAGAGACAGCAATTATGAGAATACAAATATCTTTAGAAGGATTCTTGTGAAATATTTGGCTTCTGGTATTGATTGAATGGAGAGCCCAGGGTTCCAAATCCCTTTTGGAAATCAAACATTCTATCTGAAATCTGATACAAGTGTATGCAGGGTTTGCTTTGATGTATATTTTGAAAACTATCACTCAACAGTTTCAAAGTAACTGTTGGAGACTTATGATTATCTTGAGAGTTTGGAATAAATATTAAGGATAAATGGATATTTCTGTTCCTATTGCTCTTTCAATATCCTGTCCATTTCACTTCAAATATATTCATATCCATGATAATCAGGAACTTCTGATTTTTTTCATACCCAAATGTACTTCCTGCTACCAGCAGTTTCTCTTTAATCCACCTTTGCTATTACAAATTGCAATATTAAAAAAGGAGTCTTCTGGTCATATTGGTCATATTATCTTATGTTTTCTCTTTATTGTTAATTACACCTTTGTACAGGTTTCTTTCTTTCCTCCTTTCTGTCTCTATTTCTAAATATATCATCCCAAACTGTCTTGATATGGCATAAAAAAGGAGATTCTAGCATGCTAATAACTCAAAGTGATTCCCATTTTTAAGAAATCAAGAATATATCATGCAAAGGATAATCAATGAACATTTCTTTCAAATCCCAACTTCTGCCTTTCCTCCAAGTATATGTTCAAAAGAAAATATTTCTAGCTTGGAAACGAAAGTATAATATAGCTTTATGCCTTCATCATCCTATTTCTTTTTATTCCTTGGCATAGAGGAAATGAAACATGAATATTTCATGCTTGGTAGGCAATTTATGCACATTGAACAGATTATCTTCCTAATCACTTGACATCTAAAATTCTGGACATTGTAACTGTTACAGTCTATTTCATCCATTTTAGCCTCATTGACATTTACATTTTATATATTCTGCCAAAAAAGAATAAAATGGAAGCTGGGAATGAAAAAGGAAGAGACAGCTGAAGATATTTCAGTTAGACAGAGAGACATTAATTCAGTGTTTCCAGGTTTCACTGCACTGTCAGAAACCTGAGAGATTCACATGTTTAGAATACATTGACAAATTTTGAGAATTTAAAATTCCTTTAATTTGTATACTCTCATAGCAAAATTAATCATTCCTCAGTTTGAGAAGGACATGGCTATCCTCATAATGGAAATGTAGCCAGTGAGTCCCTAAGTAATAGATCATATTTATATTTTCAAAGTCTTTAAGTAAATTTTTGGATTATGGTCAGCTGGAAGGTCATTTGCTTAAACCAACCATTTACACATAATTGCAGCATTGTAAGTGAGTAAAAATGCAGAAGATGGGAATTCTGGCAGAGGTAATAATTGTGAATACAGCCTAATATCTGTAAGATTTGTATAAATATCATATTATCTATTGTAGCTAGGAAAACAAGAAAGTACTGGGCTTTCATTCAAAATGGGACACAGTGGTAATCATTTAAGAAAATTCAGTGAATCGAACAAAAAATATGTAATTGGATTGGATTTATTAAGGCCTCTAAAAAGTTACAACCTGACAAAGCCATTTCGTGAGTGGAATAGTAAATTTATTCAAGATGTTAATCTGGAGGGTTGGGTTGCATCCATTGATTGACTACACACTATTGTTTTGTTAATGGATGCTCATTTTGTTTCTGTGAGAAGGAATCAGAATAAAGAATGTGAAATACAAGAAACAAGCACAGATGTGATTATATGTTTGAAAACATACCATGGTTTCCAATCAGAAAATAATTAGATAAAACATGAAGTACTGAAGATAATGTAAGAATGTATTTACTGAGAATTCCAGTTAAAAGGAGATTGTGTGCAAGGTCAAAGTCATCACAGATGTACTAAACCTAATTTTTTTTGTTTGTTTGTTTTTGTTTTTTGCATAAATTGATTGATAAAATACTTAAATTAGAAGTTCATAGCTAGTTCATATACCCCTTCTGAAGATAAATACTAGTAAGTTGATCAACAGTGAAATACAAAATGTCTAATATACTAGCATCCAAAATCAAGAAAGTGTAAACGTTAGCAGTTAAGCTATGATTTTTCAAGAACTAATGTTAGAGTATATGAGAAAAATCAAGGTACCAGCTCACCACTACTTATAATCGATAATTCATTCAGAATTTTAAATAAATTTATGAGTAATTAAGAGGACATTCATATGGGATAAGTAGAAACATTATCATTTGATTTTTTTAAAAGATAGAGATGACATCATACAATATTTTCATTTTTATGCCCTATAATATTGAGCTATTATGGTATGTCTAATATTTTCTTTCTTCTCAAGGCTCAAATTGTCTTGTGTTCACTTCTACAAATTGTCATCATAAGTATCTCCATTAAAGGTTCTATAGCTCCCACCAAGAACATGTTTATCATCAATTTCATCTACTAACCTAATGCCTTTTTTCTATTTTTTTTTATTATTTTACCATCAGAGTAGGAGAAATTGTGCATAAATTTTAGAGGTGGCCTTTGGTTTCAATTTTTGAAAAACTGGTGAGAACATTTTTTTTCATTACTAAAAAAAATCCAATCAAAGTGAAAGAATAAAAATAAGAAACTGTCCATGGCCACTGAAATAGCCTGAGTACCATTGTGGAACTCTGTCAGAAACACACTCAAAAGTAGGACTGTTTTTATTTGATGAACTTAAAATTAGATAGAAATGTGCAATATGCATATGGATACAGGTGAACATATAAATATGAGAGCATGTTCTTGAGGAACAAATGACATGGTGGCAGAACTTGGTAATATGCAGAATATTTCAAAGTATTCCATCGTCCAGTCTCCAAGGCCAAGTCCCTTGTAGGATCTGTAAGTGAAGTGGTTTATCTGGTCTTATCAATATGAGGAACATAGGCCAGATAGAGAACTAAAACAGAGGCCTCAAGTGACTGTTGGTCACAAAACCTAAACAGCTTCTCTGTATGTTAGGGGGATGCTGGGGTTATATACACTCCAAAGCCAGGCAGTGCATAGCTTTCCAGACTGTTGGATTTATTGCCCTGTAACAATGAGTGTTGTTCTAGCTAAGAAACCTTTGGCCTGTGGACATCTGAATCAAAGAACATGCTAATGGAACATGAAGAGTAAGACACTTTTTTTTTGTTGTTGTTTTGTTTTTCGAGACAGGGTTTCTCTGTGTATCCCTGGCTGTTCTGGACTTGCTTTTGTATACCAGGCTGGCCTTGAACTCGCAGATATCTGCTTGCCTCTGCCTCCCAAGTGCTGGCAAGTAAGACACTTTTTGAGAGCGAATAATGTTAGGGTTAAAAACAGAGCTTCTCAATTTTAAAAACATCTTCTTAGATCCACAACATCCTCTTGATTCCTAAACAACTCAAAATTTAACTATGAGACTCTAGCTATCTATTCTTCAACCACCTCAGAGACCTGAGAGGGATAAATATATCTGATTATATAGGAAATGCAGGGCCCGCAGCTTCCAAAACTAAGAAATGACATACCCGTGGCTGCCTCGACAGTTCCCATTTTCTGTCCATACATTACAGCATCAATCTTCAGCCGTTTAGCCCTGTTTCTCTGACAGACATTGATTGTAGAGCAGGAATTATGAAGGACTTGCCTACCCTGTCATGGCAGAGCTAGGCTGCTGACTTACCTGCTTCCAAGTTTTGACCTTTTTGGACAGCACTCTATCTACAGTTGAAGCAAGGGGTTTTTCTTGCCAAGAGATAGACTTGCCACTAATTCAACCATCTCTCACTGGAGATTCTTGATGCATGTTAGTATGAAAGCTGAGTTAGATATAGAACTTTAAACTCATGGAGATGGTTAGATAGTAGAATGTTAAAGTCAGGTGCCAAATACATATGGACTGGACATTGGGAATGTATGCTGAGCCATATAACTCTCATAATTGTGGCCTATTAATTTCTGTTGTTTTGTATTGTATTTATTGTTATAAGAGAAAGAACCATTTGTTGGACTGAAAGGGGGAGCTGTTGGGGAAAAAGATATACCTTAAACTTAAAAGAAAAGGTGGAAGAGAATGGGGGGTTGAAGGGAAAGAGGGTGGGAGGGTGGAACTGGAGGGGGGAGTAGGGAGGGGTTTATGATTGAGATGTAACTTGAAGAAATAAATAAATTATAAAAACTGAGAAAAACAAACAAAAAACAGAGCTTCTAAAAAGAAATAAAAGCAAAATTTGAAATTCTGTTTCTCATGCAAGAACTTCAAGTGTTAACTTCATACTATTAAAGTAATAGGAGAGTGTGGGAAACAAAAATTTAAAACATGAGAGATATTGCTAAGATTAGTAAATAATCATTAAAATGAAGACTCTACTTCCATTAAAATGGAAGAGATCTATCTTCAGCCTTTTGGCCCAGTATCTCTGACAGACATTAATTGTAGAGCAGGAATTATGAAGGACTTGCCTACCCTGTCTTGGCAGAGCTAGGCTGTAAACTTACCTGCTTTCAAGTTTTGTCCTTTATAGACAGCATTCTGTCTAGAGTTGAAGCAAGGGGTTTTTCTTCCCTAGTCACAAGCTTGCCACTAATTCAACCATCTCCAAATGGAGTTTCTTCGATGTTTATCATCCATTTGAGGTAGAATGAGGGGTGCTGTCAGGGGCTGATATATCTCCATATCAAAAAACTTAAGTTAAGAAAATATCTTTGAATGCCATATTCTACAGATCGCTTGAGGTTTTTGAAGACCACCTATCTATCTTCATATATTTGGATAAGCAAATGTTGCTTGTCTCTTTGCAACTTGATTTCTGATTAACTTAGAAGACATCTGTGATAAACTACAATAGTACCTAACAAAATGACAATTTTGATTGACTGTTAGTTGCATTTCTTAATTATCATAGACAGTTTGTGACAATTGGTATCAAAAGGCCAAAATTTCACATTGCATTTTAAGTGTTATATAGGTATAATACCTTAAAAAGAATTAACCTGAATTTTGTACCATTATACAAAGATCAATGCTGATGTATTCAAATAAAAAAAATCAGTACTGAATGTCAGAGTAAGCAGGATAGATTAATCTTCAGTATAAACTTTGCAGGATGGACTGAGTAATTTATGCAATAGTGTCTAAAAGTAAACCAAACAGACAAGTAAATAAATCCAAATAGAACATACACATAAGTGAAAAAATAAAAAGTTGGAATGATATATAATAGTAAATTTAAAGAGAAAAAAAAATCAATCAAATAACTGAAATATCCTGATGTAGCACAGTTATGCTTCCGGATGTAAGGAGATCATTTGATATCATCCAAGAAGGAAAGCCTCTTCCAGACAGATGTCAAGCATCATGAGAATTTGAGATGGTTATCTTCTTTGCTCCAGAAAAAGCTTCTACTTCTACTTGAGTCCCACATTGGAACTAGGTTAGATGCTGTCTGGGCTGCTGTTCCTTGCCCTTCCCCTACTCCCTTCCCCTTGGAGGTTCTTGGGCACTTCTCTTCCTGGGAAGAAAAACTCCTTCTGGTTCTTTTTCTGAATCACATTCAGCGAGTGTCCACCCTGTCTTGTAGTGCTACCCTGGCCATTTTGTACTGCCCGATGCGGTCTCTCTTTCTTTCCTTGATCCCGTACTTCCTGTAATCTGTTCTATCTTCCACATCAGATGCCTTTTCAAAAGCATAAATGATGAATTCATACACTTCTTATGTATTTAAATACAAAACATATTTGAAAATTCAACTGAATTTCACCAAGTCATTTAATTGCAAGTTATCTAATAAAAATTAAATTTATTGAAGAAACAGTTCAATTTAAGCACATAATTTTAAAGAAATGCTTATTACTATTCCCATAAATTGGCTACATATTTGTCAATTACCACATTAAACTTATTTCTAATAATATCATGTAATTTATTTTAATTAACTTAAGGCACTGTGGTGGGTAAAATCTATATTAGCAACAAGTCTGAGGAATTTGTAGTTGATGGTGATATATCTTCAGTAGTTACTTATCATCAGGTGAAATTCAAATAAACTATTTAGAGCTTTGAAAAAAGCTATTTTTTCTGTCTATAACTATATTACTGTAAATACATTACTATAAATAGTAATGTGGTCTAAGATGGTCTGTGACTTTTTAACAAATTAAAATTAGGAAATGTCAGGCTCCTGTTGAGAGGACACAGGTGCTTTTATTCATATTTAGTGTGTTGTTTTCTATTTTTGTTATAGTTCATTTGTCTCTAGCCTGAATCTCAGGTCTAAACCCTTTTAATCAGATCAACAATTCTTTGTGGTGACATTTGTATATTTCCCTTGTTAGGAGATGATCCTCACATGCACTCCTGACATTCGTTTATGATGAGTGACAGACTAGCATTCTGAGTCCTACCACTTCAAACCTGCAGTCTATGAGTTGCACAATCACACATTCTCTATCAATTTAGATCTTTGTGACAAGAGCTCCTGTAGTCTAGGCTGGCTTGAAAATCAACATGTAGCTGAGGATGACTTTAAATGTTTTGATAGTCTTTCTGGCTCCATAATGTCCAATAGCTCTATTATTTTAAAAATATTTATTCTATTTTATTCATTTGTGTGTATATATTTATATGGAGGTACCATGAAGGCCAGAATATAGATTTAATTCTATAATTACAGACAGTGATGAGCTATTCTATGTGGTTACTGGTAATCAAACTATAGTCATAACCAAGAGCATCAAGTGCTCTTAATTGCTCATCTTTGCAGTCCTGCTTATTAATTTTCAGTCAGGATAAACAATCTTAAAATCATTATAATGAAACAATTAAAAGTATATGTCACTAGTCCTCTACTTTTTCAAAGTAAGCTTAATATACATATATATCCACCCTTTTTCATCTACCATACCAAACACTTTCAGGAAATCAGAAATGCATAACAATTGGTATTTTTCTGGCTCATGCTAAAGTGACTGGTGGTATTTCTGAAGTGTGATGGAGGATGACCTATGATTGGTCTCATCAGATTTCCAGGCTCCCAGCATGGTCCCAACCAGTTTTCTTTAAAGCAAACAAAGAAGGAAGTGACAACAGGGGGGAAGAAGAAAGGTTGAGTTGTTCCTATTTTTGCTGTTAGCATTCATTACTTATGTCAAGGTTTCATTATGATATTTTTGTATATGTATGTACTGTTCAACACACTTCCATTACCGTCTATCGTTTCCCTCCCTCTCCTGTTGATTCCATTCCTCTTCCCAACTCTGTAGTATTTTCCTCTTTTATTTTTTATTCTTTTTTTCTTTTTCTGTGATCCAGTGAGTAACATTATGTTTGTTCACAAGAAAATGGGCACCTTACCCTTAGCTACAAAACTGAGAAAAGTGCATCTGTCCTTTAACAACAATTAACTGCTATAAATCCTCCACAAGGACAAGAAATGGCCGATCCCATGTCAGCTTCATTTCAGTGTGTTAATAGGCCACTCTTATGCAGGTACTTATAGGTGGCTCTAATTCAAGAACTACAGTATGGTCACACCATACCCAGAATGCACTGTTCCACACCACTCCACCTCTTTAAACTCTTAATATTCTTTCCTATCCCTCTTCAAAAATGTACCTCGTAATATTCAGTCTCAAATGGTTTATTTTATTAAACATTGTCCAATAGTTTAATTTAAAATATTTTCTAGACAATATTGCTGAAAAGTAAGGCATAATACTCAGAGTAGCAAGATAATTACTAATGAAGTACGTGATGCATAGGAAAGACAACTATTTCTGTAGCAGACTTCACTGAGGTATGTCCCTCCTGAGAAACGCTAAGCCCTGAAGGTGCATTTGCTTACACATGTCATTGGTCTTTTGGCATTATATTCTCAAATTTACAGAAGATGAACATATGTTAATAAAATTTGCACATTAGAACTACCAACGTTTTTGGGTCATTTAGAAAGAAGATAATAATAAGAAGCATCTTTCCAAAGAATAAATTTTGTTCCTACCACGTATTTCTTCAGTGTGGAAATAAACTATAGGAATTAGTTCTTACTATGCAAATTACTAAGTGTTGCACCTCCCCCCTTGTCCAGCAAGGATGACGCAACTCACAAAAGCTCTTCTCCAGCAGTTTATTCAGGTCCCTTGAAAACAGTCTTCCGAATAATGGGGCAGACCCAACCCACAGGCTAAATACTAAATGAACAGCCAGTCAAGTAAAGCCAAGTGGTGCTATCTTAGAGGCCTACGTATGCAGAAGCAAGCCAGATCAGCGGTCTTTGCCAAATATGAACTTATTATCATAGAGAGCGCTCACCGTCGGGCTGGTGGAAGGCGGAGACCAGCGCCATCTTTAGGGCGCGGCACTTCGCAGCTCTCTACAACTAAGGTCAATTATTAGACATATATGCATTTTCACAGTTGATTATTTTGAAGTCTATGCATTAGAGATTCTTTGGAATCACCTTTAAGTGATTTAATATTAAATCTAATACAATTAAGAATATTCAGCCGGGTGTTGGTGGTGCACGCCTTTAATCCCAGCACTTGGGAGGCAGAGGTAGGCGGATCTCTGTGAGTTCTAGGCCAGCCTGGTCTACAAAGTGAGTCTAGGACAGCCAGAGCTGTTATACAGAGAAACCCTGTCTCGAAAAACCAAAAAAACAAAAAAAACCAAAAAAACAAGAATATTCAGGAACTACTGGGTAGCTCTTCTCCTGTCATCCAACAAACATCAAAATTACTAGGCATAACATTCGAATAATCCACCTTTTTTCCTTTTATCTGCAAATTTGTTGCTGGTCCTCTGAATTTAAGGAAAAACCTCTCTGTCTTCTCAACAGCATCTCTATCCTTGCATTTCAATCATTCAGCATGGCTTTATTCTTATAAGCATAACTGTGATAATACACATATGAAAAGAACCATTCAGGGATAAGAATTCTTCTTAAGTCAATGTTGTCTATTTACTTATTCAACATATATTTACTTATCTAAATGTTCAAGAGGTTGAGAAATGTTAAGACAAACTTTCAGTCTTCCTGGGGTTATGTGACTTCTGTTACCTCAGTGGGATAGGAGTTTTAAGAATGTAATCCATAGACAGCATCTTAACTACAAAGCACTGGTAAGGGTACAATGGTGGGAAAGAACAGTTTTGGAAAAGTCCACCGAAGAGATTTGCATTTTAAGCAAAAAACAGAGGATGTCAGGAGCAATCCAGGAAAAGTAACTGTATAGTTTTTAGAGTCCAGCAAAGAGTGGAACTATGGAACTTTTGTTCAAAATTATTATAGATGTCAGCAAAGTAATTCTGTTCTGAAGTACGTTAGAGAATAACCTATGTTTGAGTTTCTGTCTCATATTTACAAAGATGTCTGGGCTGGTGTGTTGCTCACTTTTCTATTATGATAAAGCATTATCTCTAGACAACTTCACCTTTCTGACTGGTGTAATATATAACCTCCAGGCGATTTTAGTTTGCAAGGTCACAGAAACATATGACAAATGCTTTCATGGATATGAGCAAAGGTAACTCAGACTCACTGCTGACCACAGTGAACGCTGGCAGAGCCATTATAGAAATCAGTGTGGAGGCTCCTCAAAAGTCTGAAAACAGATCTGCCACATGATTGAGCTGTGTAACTCAGGCATATATCCAAAGGGCTTTATACCCTCCTAGAGAGATGCTTTTTTGTTCATGGCCATTTCTTCTCTATTCATAACACATAGGAAAGGGAGAGAATTAGGTGTCCACCAGCTAATCACTTGTAATTAAATTGTGGTATATTTTATAACTAAACAATGTGGTATTGCATATCTATTAAGAAAAATGAATTTATAGAGAACTGGAAAAATCATTCTGAGTGAAGCAACTCAGACACAAAAAGACAAACTTCACATATCTTTCTCTTTTGTGGTGTCAGCTTTGAATCTTTTCATATTTGTGTTTCATTAGGAATACACATGCAGGTTAAACAATTACTAGAGAGCCCATGAGAATGGGATTTCAAGGAAATAGGGACAGAATGCACTGGTATAAATGGTTAAAATACAAGGATGAAACAGAAAGGAAGGGGTTAAATGTTATAGAAAGGGGAAGGGAGGGGAGAGGAGAAAGGGAGGAATAAATAACATGATGACTTTTCAAAACACTATTATAGAAATGTACTGTCATTGCAGCTTTCTAAAATATACCTATCTGCATGCATAAAAAAGTAAAAATGGAGCTATCCTATAATAGGGCAACAATGCTTTTATCAGACACCAGAAATTTCTCCATTCTTACACAGGTATTGACAACAAGTTGTTCAAAGATAGCCCCTAAAAGTTTCCTCAGGTTTATTTTTTTCATTAATTAGAGGTGAGAAACCAAACTAGACTATAAGAGCAGTTTACACCTGTCTCCAGCTGAGGGCCTTGAACAAATACTGACCCTGAAGACATCATTAACAACTCAATTCAGGAAGCGTTTATGTCTGAACATTCTTCCATGTGAGGAACTACGTCTATTCTTTCTCAAAACATTACTAGCCCAAGCATCCTAATGAATAGAGAGATGATTCATTCTCTCTCTGTTTCTACCTCTTCCCCTCTTTCAGTTTCTTTCCCCCTCCTCCCCTGCCTACCCCTCTCCTCTCTTCTCTCCACCGTTCTCTCCTCTTCTCCATATGTGTTTTTCACATAGCTATGGACAGATAACTCTCAATGAATTTTTTAATCAATTGAGCATACACAAAGGAGATAATATAGAATGATATAAAAGTAAAGTCAGAGGCATATTAACTAAATATGCTGATACTTATATGGTATTAACAGAGTTACATGGCCGAGGAAATCATCAATAGATGAGAATGGCTCTGCTTTTTAATTTCTTATATAAGAAGACAAAATTCTGAAACTGACTTTGTGTCAAGCAGGGATTCTTTGTTATCAAATTTGATTATTGGCAAATTGTGGGCCCTAAAAAATTAACACTCATGATGTCAGTATAACTAACATTTATTTATTTATATCATTTGGAAATTTAATGTTGTCAATTTTATTTAAGGTGTATTCATATAAAGGGACATCAAGATGAAGGCATCTTAGATCTAATGATATAAAATGATCAAATGACCAATAACAAGCAGATAGAGATAGACATTTGTGCTTACAAAAGCTGAGAAATTTTCAGATCATCATATGTTCAGTTTTTCAGTCCATTAGCGTCTGCCCTTCCCCAGCTCCATCTGTCTGGAGCATCATGCATTGTTCTCATATCCAGCACTACCAACATCTGTAAGAGGTGTATTTATGCCATCTTCTGGATTTTATAGTAAATGCATTTTTACCTGTCAGATACTTTCTTTTCAAAAATGTATATACAAAAGAAATATTGTTTATATTCAGAATAACAGAATATTCTTCAAATTTCTTGAAAGCATAAGAAAGGGCATGCTGCTGTTCAATTTTGAATGTACAGCTCAGGCTTCCCTTCATGGCTGCAAAACCAGATAATAAGGGAAAATGGGAAGACATTACATCATTTCCTGAAGTGTACCAATACCTGAATTATCTCATGTGTTACTATTTTAAGAATAGAAATGACTCAGTCATCTCATGTTTTATTGTACTTTGTGTTGAAATGTCTACTCATGTAGTAAGGTACTTCCCAACTGTGCTAATTTTTGATGTTCAGAGGATGACGCATTTTCTTTGCTCAGATAAAATGGGAGTCCCAGTAATTTTCTTCTCACCATCAATATGCTCATAACCATAAGGAGCTTTATATGGCTTAGATGCCATTCTTTGCTATATGGATAAACAAACTATAGTCCATCCATAAAATGCCATTATGTTTGGCACCAAACAGTAAAGACTTACTGATTTATCAAAGGTTAATCTTAGCTTCATTTTCCTAGGAGAAATAGACCCAAGAACTACATATTGTTTTGTTAAATTTCTAGTTTCACAGGGAAGTGAACAAAGCATGGAAAATGTATTGTTCTATGGTTACTAGAGGTTGAATGGGGGCTTAATTAAAATGGGAGAGTAGTGAGAAATATTGTAATAGAATGATTCAGATAGCCCAGCACTGGTGGTAGTCCATAATATGTGCATTTACCAAAACCAATATGAGGCTACAAAGAATAAATTTTATTGTAGATAAATGTTAGAAAAACATCCAGTATGTAGAATAAATATCAAACAAAATACATATTCATGACATAAAAATAAATAAATTAAATGAGGAAGAAATTATCCTAATTTAGGGATCCACAATTTTAATAGGATACATCAAGACTAAATTTAAAGGGTAAAGCTGTACACAAAATTTATACTCATGTAGATATATTTGATCTGTCTGGTGGTAAAAGAAGAAAGAATTGAAACTATTTCTCATATGTACAATGATTGAATAACAAAGTGAATATTGTGCATAAGGAGAGCTGGCTTTCTTGATCTTACCTATGCCAGATAAAGAGGATTAAAATAAAATGAATAAATCCAGTAATTTAGAAATAGAGTTCACTGTAAATTTGCAATTTTGAACATAAAGAGCTTCAATACAACAAAGAAAACAATCAGCAAAATGAAGAGAGATTTTAAAGAATGGGAGAAAATATTTGATAACTGTGCATCTAACAGTGAATAAAATAATCTATAAAGAATTACAAAAACTAAACATAAAAAGTCCAATTAACCAACAGATGGACTAATGAATGTTGATGCAGTTCTTAACAGAAGAAATGCAGTTAATAAATATTTTAGACAGTATTTAATATCCTTGGGCATCAGGGAAATAAAAAATCAAAATTGCTTTGAGAGTCCATTCCATTCAAGTCAAAATATCTACCATTAAGATAACAAACAAAGTCTGATGAAGACATGAGGAAAATAGACAGTTATTTACCAGCTTGCATGAAAATCTAAAGCTGTATCTATCACACAGTCTAGCTGTAGCCTTCTGTGACACATACCTGAAGAATTCAAAGTCAGCACAACAGAGATGCCTACACACCCATATTTATTGCTGCAAAATTCGCAATACTCAATATATGAAATTAACCTATACGTACACTAGTTAACAAATGTACAAAGGTATTATTGTACATACATACAATGCAGTTTTATTTGGCCATACAGTGGAAGAATTATGACATTTGTAGGAACTTAAGAACATCATGTTAAGCAAAACATGCCAGATTCAGAAAGACTAATACACCATGTTTTCTCTCACTTATAGTGTCTCAGTTAGGGTTTCTATTGTTGTGATAACACACTGTATCCTAAGGTAACTTGGGGAAGAGTTTATTTTACCCTACAGCTTATAAATTATCCCAGAGGGAATCCAAAGCAGCAAGTCAGAGGGGAAACCTAGAGGGAGGTCATGAAGGATTGTTGCTTACTGTCTTGCTTCCTTGTGTGATGCCCAGCTTGCTTTCTTCTGACACTAGAGTCCATTAGCCATTGCACTATGTGGGATGGGTTGGGTGCCACCGATATCAATCTTCATAAACCTAGCCAACACATGTGTAATCCACATTCACATAATACCTACACATTGGCTTGCACGTGCACACACACACACAACTTTAAAAAGTAGGATCAGTAAGAAGGGAGACAGAGAGGAGATGAGAATAAGAGAAGAATGAAAAATATATGACAAAAGACAGAAAGGTGAACTACTTGGGGAAAGGAAAGGGAACATCCAGAGGGTCATGAATGAGGCTAGTGGAGACAATTATATAACACATGTAAATTGTTTATCTGTATAAAACTGTTACAGTGAAACTAATTTCTTTTTATGCTAGCAAAATGGATAGAGAGATAGATGTATTAACAGATTAAAGGACAGATATACTTGTGTGTGCACTGCTTAGTATATATACACATACTTCTTTACTGTATTTGCTTAGTTCTAGATTTACTAATATTGCAGTAGTGATGTTAAGCCTGGAACAATTATTTTCCATTTCTCTGTTTACATTTGATTATTCATTTACAATATGGTATCTATGTATCTATGCATATATCTATCATCTGTCATCTTTGTATCTATATGTGTATGTATCTGTCATCTATCATATATCTACCTAACATCATTTATCTATCATCTGTCTATCTATCTATCAATGATATGTATCTTTCTATCTTCTATCATTCTATTATCTATCTAATATGTCAAAATGTTCTTTGATTAAAGTTCTATCCTATTATTCTTTTTACCCTTCCTTGAACAACACTTTTTTTTTCTTTTTCCAAAGCTCCCTTAATACTTTCATATCTTCTTAAATATTTTTGTTTGTTTTACCAGTGCATTTAGTTAGAGCAACCTGGCCTGAAAGAATGCTGTGGGCAAAAACTTGATGATCTGAGTTCAATTCCAGAAAGCATGTAAAGGTTAAAGGAGATAAGTCACACCAAAATGCTGCCCTAAAACATGCTCAGTGAGATAAGAATGCATGTGTATATCACAGGATTGCACACGCGCGTGCGCACACACACACACACACACACACACACACACACACACACACACACTAAATTAAAGTTTGAAATTTGATTAAGGTTTCCTGCATGAGCAGTGTAGGTTTTTGATTTGGTTAGTTAGCTAGCTAGCTAGCTAGTTAGTTAGTTAGTTAGTTAGTTAGTTAGTTAGTTAGTTAGTTTTTGTTTGTTTGTTTTCTGCTGGAGTTGGAGCGATGTGTCAGTGACTTCACCACTGAGGAATATGACTTTAAACCTCTTTATCCATCAGTGTCTTTCCTATCCATGACAGTTGGATTGTGGGGTACATCCAGTATACAAGCAAGTCTTGCTCTGCAGTAAAGCACTGTCTCATCCTCCCCATTACAGCATTTTACAAATGAAGTGGCCTGATTTGCCTTTGATAAATAAACTTTGATTAAACCAAAAATATTTGGATGGTTCTGTAAAAGCATACTAATGCTAGTAGGCAAATTTGTGAGGAAAACATAATACTTATGAATTATGAATGAAAAATAGTAATTCTAGTTGAAAAACCATGCAGATCTTCCTCAGACACATTACCATGGCTAATGCTACATATCGTATCATATTATATCATATCATATCATATCACAAAACTCCCTAACTAATGTGCGGAGCACGACTAGTAACTTTTGTGACATTCTTGCCCCAAATAATAAATGATAAACAGAAAAAGAAAAACAAAACTAGCTCAAATCAAGGGCTTTCAAAGTAACATATAACTTATAATTGATAACCCCTCAAAGTATTCAGGGCACAGCAAAATAATGAAAGACACAGAAATTTCGCACGTGGAAAGAGAATAAAAGAACTCAAAAAACATGATGGTGACATTCAGTACCCAATCTGGAAACCCAAAATGAATGGCAATTTGAACAATTTAAATATCTGTAGATATAAAAATGTAAAATGAAAAATCAGCTATGATACTGGAAATTCTCTCATTTGACAATATTATTCAATAAAAATATGTATCATTTTATAAAATATAATTTGAGTATCTTTTTATTGTATGTTTATTTATTTATTCATTTTACTTCCCAATCATGGCCCCCTCCCTTCCTTCCTCAGGTTTCCACCCTCCCACACCTTTCTCTCACCCCCTCTGCTTCTCCTCAGAAAAGGGGAACACCTCCCCGTACCATCCCACCCCAGCACATAAAGTCATATTAGGGCTGAGCTCAACCTCTTCCATTTAGCACTGCAGCCCCTTTAGGGGGAAGTAGTCAAAAAGCAGGCATCAGAGTCCATGCCACAGACAGCCCACTGGCTAGGGGACCCACGTGATAATCAAGCTGGCCATTGGTTACATATGTGTAGGGGGCATAGGATAATTTTAATATCTTAAAAAACAAACAGCTTTAAAAAATGGTAGAATCTAAATAAAATCTTTGGTTTAATTAAGGACCTAAATACATGTTAATTACATATTTTGAATATCATAAGTCATCCTAGGTGTTACTATTGCATTTTCTCTCTGTCTGCATATTATCATTCCAAATTTATAATTTTGTTTACTTTAGGTCATTTCTTCTCCATTTCAAATGTGTTTCCACATTGCAATATCTATTTTGCCTTTGATGTTTGCATTATTTTAAATTCTCACTGTATTTGAGTTATGAATGATAATTCAAGGTGTTAATTTTTACTTCTCTCAGTTTTGCTTGATGGTTTAGACATCTGTGGTAACGGTTCTCAGAGCCAAATTTCATTCTGAATGGTTTGTTTTGCATCCTTTTAGTATAATTTGTGTTTATACACACTATGTTTTATGTTATAATCTCTAGCTTGAACTTTTCCTAATCCCTTAAATTAAAATCTGTATTAACATAATCATTCCATTTCTAGTGGTCCAGAGTTGTGAAGAATTAAGAGTTTTATATTGTTCTGTTTCAGATCGTTTGCAATTTTCATTTTAGATAATCTTTAAATTAAGCATCACTTATCCGGCATTTGGTTATTATTTTGTGCCTCCTGCCTTTGACTATCAAGTTCTTAGTTCTCTGTCATCTGGACACAAACTCCATGATACATGTATTAGACATCCTTTGAGATCAACTGCATGATTTTTATTTTGAATGTTGTCTTTATTTATATGCATACTACATTGTAATTATGCCTGGTAAATTCTCTGTAGACTTGTATATTGTTTTCTTAATCCTAGTGCAATATGTTAAAACATTCACAATGATTAATTTTGAAATTTATGTTTCTACTTCTTGGGAACTCAGTTTTCTATGGCCTAGGTTCATGAATCTTTCAATGTCTGTTATATTTTAAAGATTTTGTTCTCTTCAAAACTGATGTTGAAATTTAATTCTCATTATATGGTAACAAATAGTAGGACCCTTTTCCACGACAGCTATGCTATGTATTAATACTTTATAAGTGCTAGAGCAAACTGTCTTATGTAACAGAGAATTTTTATTTAAAACACACACACACACACACACACACACACACACACACACACACACACA
>CAJQZJ010031536.1:470074-558940 GCA_907164525.1 Lophiomys imhausi
GGAGATCTGGCCATTGGTCTACCAGAACTTTCTCCAGCAGGACTCTCGGAGCTCTCTCATATCGGGGGCCCTTAGCACGCACGCGCCCCTCTGGCGTCATCCACTTGTCCTTAAATAGGATCACTCCTTGTTCCACCTGCTTCAGCTTAAGTTGGGCTCTGCCCACTTAGCAGTTGAAAGCAATGCCAGGTCATAAAGTCTTTCCTTCTTTCACCTGGCTTCAACCTTGTTTTTCAGTCCAAAGAGACTCCCCTCATTTCACCTGACTTCATCCATAAGCTGATAAGCTAATTGCTCACAGCAAAGTTGATCTTCATGCCCCGAATTAAAAGACTGTATCAGAAACCTAGGTATTCACTAAATCTAACTTATATTAATCTATCAGCCCCTTCACCTGTAGATCAATGGAATCGAATTGAAGATCCAGAAATAGACCCACACACTTATGGCCACCTAATTTTTGGCAAAGAAGCCAAAATGGCACACTGGAAGAAGGACAACATCTTCAACAAATGGTGCTGGTCCAACTGGATGTCCATTTGTAAAAGAATGAAATTAGACCCATACTTATCACCTTGTACAAAACTTAAGTTCAAGTGGATCAAAGACCTTAACATAAGGCTGGTCACACTAAATCTACTAGAAGAAAAAGTGGGAGTAACCTTTGAGCTAATTGGCACAGGCGACAACTTCCTGAACAGAACACCAACAGCTCAGGACTTGCGATCAACAATCAATAAATGGGACCTCATGAAACTGAAAAGCTTCTGTAAGGCTAAAGACACTGTCATTCAAACAAAACGGCAGCCTACAGACTGTGAGAAAATCTTCACCAACCCCACATCTGACAGAGGGCTAATATCCAAAATCTACAAAGAACTCAAGAAATTAAATGCCAAGAAACCAAATAATCCAATCAAAAAATGGGGGACAGAGCTAAATAGAGAATTCACAAAGGAGGAATCCCTAATGGCTGAGAGACACTTGAAGAAATGCTCAACATCCTTAATCATCAGAGAAATGCAACTCAAGACGACTCTGAGATTCCATCTCACACCTGTCAGAATGGCTAAGATCAAAATCTCAAATGACAGCACATGCTGGCGAGGGTGTGGAGAAAGGGGTATCCTACTCCATTGCTGGTGGGAATGCAGGCTTGTGCAACCACTATGGAGGTCAGTCTGGCGATATCTTAGAAAACTTGGACTAGCTCTGCCTCAGGACCCAGCCATATCATTTCTGGGTATACATCCTTATGATTCCGTGAAGAGGAAGTTTCCTCATCTATGTTTATAGCAGCCTTATTTGTAGTAGCTAGAAACTGGAAACAACCCAGATGTCCCTCAACCGAAGAATGTGTTAAAAAACTGTGGTGCATCTACACAATGGAATATTATTCAGCTATCAGGAACAATGAAATTATGCAATTTGCAGCCAAATGGATGGAACTAGAAAAGCTCATCCTGAGTGAGCTAACCCAAACTCAGAAGGACGCATATGGCATCTATTCACTTATAGTAGGATTTTAGCTATATAATTGAAGGTATCGATACTACAACTAACACACCAAAGGGAACTTGGACATAGACTTCTTATTTTTAATTTTTATTTATTTTTTATATATTAGTTATATTTTTTCTATTTTTTAGTCTTTTTTATCTATTTGTCTGCTTATTTGTTTGTTTGTTTTTTAGTTCTCTGTCCCGGGCAATGAGACACTCTTCACTGATGGTACTGCCTCGTAGACCCCCAATGAATGAGGAGGCTCTTGGCCCTCATACAACCTCTTAACTGAGATGAGGGTCTGTTATATAAGGACACCTCACCCCAGAGAAATGTGATGGAAGGGTTAGGAGGTGAAGAAAAAAAATAAATGTGATGTTTCGGCCTTTTACTACTAATTGTCATAAACTGTTTAGGATAATTATGAAATGCAAACTAATGGTTATGCAAGCGGTCATTTTGTTAGGTACTATGACAGCATATTATAGTTACTTGCTAAGCTAATCAGAAATAAACTTGCTAAGAGACAAGCAACATCTGCTTACCCTAATATAAGAGATACATAGGGCCTCTTCAATAACTTCAAGAGATCTGCAGAATATGGCATTCAAAAATGTTTTCGTAACTTTAGATTTTTTTATATCAAGACATATCAACTCGTGACAGCACCCCCTATTCTCCTCCAAGTAGAAGATGCACATCGAGGAATCTCCAGTGGGAGATGACTGAATTAGTCGCAAGCCTATCTCTTGGTAGGAAAAGCCCCTTGCTCCAACTGTAGATAGAATGCTGTCCAAAAAGGACAAAACCTGGAAGCAGGTAAGTCGACAGCCTAGCTCTGCCAAGACAGGGTAGGTACGTCCTTCATAAATCCTGCTCTACAATCAATGTCTGTCAGAGAAGCGGGGCCAAATGACTGAAGATCGATGCTGTAACGTATGGAGAGAAAATGGGAACTGTCCAGGCAGCCACTGGTATGTCATTTCTTAGTTTGGGAAGCTGCAGGCCCTGTACTTCCTGTAAAATCATATATATTTATCCCTCTCAGGTCTCTGAGGTGGTTGAAGAACAGATAGCTAGAGTCTCATAAATAAATTTTGAGTTGTTTAGGAGTCAAGAGAGTGTTATAGATGTAAGAAGATACTTTTAAAATTGTGTTGCAATTAGTATGAATGTTGAGTCAGATATAGAACTTTAAACTCATGGAGATGTTTAGATAGTAGAATGTTAAAATCAGGTACCAAATACATATGGACTGGACATTGGGAATGTACATTAAGCCATATAACCCTCATAACTGTGGCCTAATTACCTCTGTTGTATTGTATTGTATTTATTATTATAAGAGAAAGAGCCATTTGTTGGACTGAAAGGAGAAACTGTAGGGGGAAATAAGATATACCTTAAACTTAAAAGAAAAAAAAAAAGGGAAGAGTATGGGGTTTGAGGGTGGGAGGGTGGGACTGGAGGGGGTATAGGGAGGGGACTGCGATTGAGATGTAACTTGAAGAAATAAAAAATAAAGGAAAAAAAACAAAGAAAGAGTATTAATTTTCTGGATTGTAGCTCAGCATCCAGCTCATACTATCGGCACCTAGATTTAAACTTCCAATTTTATATTTTAAATTGGATGGTCATTTTTACTTTACAAGTTGTTGTTAATATTTACTTGACAATGCCTAACAATGATCAAAGCACTTGGAGAGCTAGAAATTTTTCCTCTACTATGATTTTAAGTTGCTCTTCAATAAAAGACTTACAATATTGGACAATAAATATGACACTGTTTTCTTTGGACAATAATGTAGGAAAGGAGGAATCTGCTTTGATGTCTGTGTCTGGGTGTGTATGTGTGTTTGTACATATTTTTTGTTTTTGTTTTAGCCTCTAAATCTTCATTATATCCACATATTCTTTTCTTAATGTAAATATTATCATGATTATATACAAAAACTTTAATAGTTTTGACCAACTTAAACCCACTGTGATGCATAAATATTGTTCCAAGCACTCAGCTGTAAAGGATGAGTGAGATTCGTGATAATCTTCTGCTTTGACATGCTCTCTTTATGTACCCCACAAAGTTAACTATCATGAATCCTCAGCTGTATAGAACTACATATAAAATCCAGCTGGAATATTCACCAATGATCTTCTCAATCATGGACTCATCCAATAACAGTCGATACAAGCCAGTATCCAGAACTTGTCATTGGAGTGGCACCTGTTCTTGGCATTATGAAAAATTTTCCCTCATCCATTAAACAATTGTATGTGTGTGTGTGTGTGTGTGTGTGTGTGTGTTTGTGTGTGTGCTCTAATAGTGAATTATCATAGCCTTGCTAGGATATCACTATCTGTTTACTATATTGCCACTCCTACTCAGACTCCATGTTCATGCACACTGATTCGCAAAAGCATCTATGGAAACATAATACTTTACAGCACAGCTCTATGCACATTTATACAAAATATTGAGAAGTGTTACGCCTCACAAAATCATGAAGACTTTTTAAATTTTTGTGCCAACAGCAAAATTGTTATTAAGGAAATAATGATTTCTTTGGAAATTTTGAGGAATGAGCTCTGTGAACTTTTATAATTTCCAATATATTTCATTTTGTTAGTTATGAAAAGTGGAAAATACCATTGGTATAAACATCACAATTCTGTTTGCATGAGTCATATGACTTAGAGAAAATTAATATTTTGAGATAGGAGTAGACTGTAGAAAGACAAGATGGATGAATTGGTTTCTATGTCATTGCCAAAGTCAATGATAACTATGAAATACTCTGAAACATAAATAGCATTTTAGTACCTATGATGAATTTTTCATTTCAGAATACAGAGATAAACACTAGATGTAGTTGTGGTTGCAAACTTTTAAAATCTGACTTAAAATTGTATAGAATATTCGGATCCTATATAGAGAGGGAATAGAATGGACCACCGTCCCATTATGTTTGACTCTCTATCAGAAGATTCCTTTGAGAAACTATCTAACTATCTCAGTTTTTGTGCATGTGGTAAACTGATATCTTGCTGGGCAAAGGTCTTGCAAACTTTTTTTTTTTTTTTTGGTTTCCTTCTTTTTATTTAAAAAAAAAAATCAGCTCAAATGAGCAGACACAGACCATACCTGCCCCCTGCTGTTCACACATAAACAATACACCTGTATCTAAACGGGGCATCTCTGCCTTGTAAGAATGTAAATGCACCCTCTTGATTTCTAAACAACTCAAAATTTAACTATGAGACTCTAGCTATCCATTCTTCAACCACCTCAGAGACCTGAGAGGGATAAATATATCTGATTATATAGGAAATGCAGGGCCCGCAGCTTCCAAAACTAAGAAATGACATACCAGTGGCTGCCTGGACAGTTCCCATTTTCTCTCCATACATTACAGCATCAATCTCCAGCCGTTTGGCCCCGTTTTTCTGACAGACATTGATTGTAGAGCAGGAATTTGAAGGACTTACCTACTCTGTCTTGGCAGAGCTAGGCTGTCGACTTGCCTGCTTCCAAGCTTTGTCCTCTTTGGACAGCATTCTGTCTACAGTTGAAGCAAGGGGTTTTTCTTGCCAAGAGATAGGCTTGCCACTAATTCAACCATCTCCCACTGGAGATTCTTTGATGCTCATCTTCTACTTGGAGTAGAATAGGGGGTGCTGTCAGGAGATGACATGTCTCGATATCAAAAAATCTTAAGTTAAGAAAACATCTTTGAATGCTCTTGAGGTTTTTGAAGACGCCCTATCTATGTCTTATATTTAGATAGGCAAATGTTGCTTGTCTCTTAGCAACTTGATCAAGAGGGTGTTCTGGATCTAAGAAGATGTTTTTTAAAATTGTGATGCAAGTTAGTATGAAAGCGGAGTTAGATATAGAACTTTAAACTCATGGAGATGGTTAGATAGTAGAATGTTAAAGTCAGGTGCCAAATACATATGGACTGGACATTGAGAATATATGCTAAGCCATATAACTCTCATAATTGTGGCCTATTTATTTCTGTTGTTTTGTATTGCATTTATTGTTATAAGAGAACAAACCATTTGTTGGACTGAACGGGGAAGCTGTTGGGGGGAAAAAGATATACCTTAAACTTAAAAAAAAGGAAGGGGATGGGTGGGTTGAGGCGGAAGAGTGTGGGAGGATGGGACTGGAGGAGGAGTAGGGAGGGGATTGTGGTTGAGATGTAACTTGAAGAAATAAATAATAAATTATAAAAAAATTACTGAATATTGCAAAGCATTGAAGAAAAAAAAAAGAATGTAGATGCAGTCGTCCTTTTCATGTGTTTCAACTGTGGTGAAGGAGGAATTCCTAAAGGCTGAGAGACACTTGAAGAAATGCTCAACATCCTTAATCATCAGAGAAATGCAACTCAAGACGACTCTGAGATTCCATCTCACACCTGTCAGAATGGCTAAGATCAAAATCTCAAATGACAGCACATGCTGGCAAGGGTGTGGAGAAAGGGGAACCCTCCTCCATTGCTGGTGGGAATGCAGGCTTGTGCAACCACTATGGAGGTCAGTCTGGCGATATCTTAGAAAACTTAAAAAGCTCTGCCTGGGAACCCAGCCATACCATTTCTGGGTATACATCCAAATGACTCCTCACCGAATCACAAGGAAGCTTCCTCTTCTATGTTCATAGCAGCCTTATTTGTAATAGCTAGAAACTGGAAACAACCCAGATGTCCCTCAACTGAAGAATGGATTAAAAAACTATGGTACATCTACACAATGGATAACTACTCAGCTATCAGAAACAAGGAAATTATGCAGTTTGTAGCCAAATGGATGGAACTAGAGAAGCTCATCCTGAGTGAGCTAACCCAGACTCAGAAGGATGCACATGGCATTTATTCTCTTATAGTTGGATTTTAACTATATAGTACAGGATATCTATACTACAACCAACGCACCAAAGGGAACAAGAACATAGACTTTTTCTTCCTGTCAATGAGACACTTTGCCCTAGTGGTGCTGCCTTGTAGGCCCCCAGTATATCAGGAGGTTCTTGCCCCTCTTATGACTGCTGAACTGGGTCGGGGGAATGTTATGTAGGGACACTCCACTCCAGAGGAGTGGGATGGAAAAGATAGGGGGTAGAGGGTGGGAGGATGGGACTAGGAAGGGTCGAAAGATGACACTATGTTGGAGATGTAACCTGAAGCAATAAATAAATAAATTTAAATAACAGAAAGAATTGCAAATGAAACACTTAAAAATGCATACATAGCATTCATTTTATTACCATAAAGCAATTTCACTTATATAAAGTAGCTTATATGTTATTCTCATCTCTAGTGTTCATACTAGTTTTATATGTTGCTGGTGTTACAGAGTGCCGAATGAGTGATGCAATCAACAAAAATACATTCTCTCCAAGTTCTGGAAGTAGGAAGTCCAAGAAGGTAGCAGCATGGTTGGCTCTTCCATTTATCTTTAGATAATATTTATCTGTAGGAATTGTACTAAGGTTTGTAATTCTCAGTTAACACACATTTGCTGACACAAGGAAGAATCTACATGATGTATTTTACAAAGTAGTAATGAGTCTATGATAATATTATTCAAATTCTGTCAGTGGATTTGTTATCCAAACTGAAATTCTCTCACTGCTTCACATTCCATTCCAGTTCTTAAATGATATGAGAATCTTTTGAAAATGAGGAGGGGATCAGAAGCCAATAAAATAGGGGATGCAAAATTAGATTAAAAATAGCAACAACCAAAACCATAGCCCTGTTTGCCTTATTATAGTTATAGTTGTATTTAAGTACATGCATCTGAAATTAAGTGGGGCATTTTTGAAAACAAGTCATAAAAAGATAAAGTAGAAAAGACCACAGGTTTTTACACATGGGAAACTACTACTCTTCCTGCTCTATCTGTGAACTGGATTTGGTGTCAAGGTCTTACAGAAAGAAACATTATTTGACTTGTGTGAGAACAGTGGGGGAAAGTAAGGTGCGTACATGTGGATCATCACTGACTTTTAAAGTGAAGAATGGGAGAAGTCATTTGTTTTATCTGTATCAGAGACAATAATTAATTTCTTTTGAATGGTATTTAATTAATTAAATTTGTTCTATGACAGTTCCATATACATACATATATATACATTTATATATATCATTATAATTTATTTTGATTGACTATCTTTAATCTCTTCTGTTTCCATCCTATCCCGTTAAACTCTTCTTCCTTACAAGTCTTTTCCTCATGTTTGTGTCTTTTTGTGTTTCTTCTTTCTTCCTTTCTTTCTCATCCTCCTTTTCCTCCTCTCCCTTCTTCCTTCTTCTTTTGACATTCAGTTAGGCTAGGTCCATCTTTCTCTCCATGAGTTTAGATCTAGCCATTGGAACCCAATGGACTCAGCTGTGTATCTACAGATGAAGACACTGATTACCCTTCTCCCAGAATCCATCAGTAATTCAGCCAGTATCTCAGGTGGTGGAGTAAGAACTCATGAGTCCTATTCCCATCCATGGCTCTCTATTGGCACTGCCTGTCATATGAGTCATGTGCAGGCTCAGTGCTGGTAACTAAAGTTGTATGAGCTCTTGATTTTAGTGGCTGTGTCTTGCCTAGAAGATGACATTTTCAACCTCCCTCTTTATCTCTTGGCTGCCTACTCTTTCATGATATTCCTTGACCCTTAAGGAGGAAATTATTTTTGTACTGAGTGGTGGAAAACATCAGAATGGAGCCAGTAATACTCTAATGTGCATTGAGAAATTCCTTTTTCTGGACCTGGAATTACACAAGCTTTGTTTGCTTTCCCAGTTTCTTATCACTCTGAAATATGTGAAAACTGTCTATTAGATTGGAACACTCTGTCCTTTCAGAAATGTGTGCACACTGTTCAGCTAAAAAGCAAGCATTCTATTCAGAACATAACTATGCACCCAGAATTATAAAAGATAGCATTCTAACACTTTGTAAATCACATTTACTTTATTTTTTCTCAAAGCTTACAACAGTTCTTTGACAAACTTTGTATAATGTCTTTTGATAATATTTACACTCTTTCTCATAACTCCTCTATGACTCACCACTGCCTTTCTCTATTCTACTCACTCAAATTTGTATCCTCCTTCTTAAAAAAAACATCTAGTCCAACTTGTGTTGCCTATATACTCTTGGATGTGTGGTCATCCACTGGAGCATAGTCAGCTACAAAGAGGCTGCACTCATCAAGAAAATCACCTGCCATTCTTCAACTGGCAATCAATTGTCAAAAGGTCCTAATTAAGGGTGGGACTTCATGTCTACCTCTCCCTCTCCTATCTATGCTGCCATTTCCTCTGTCTTAAGAGTGTGCATTCCTGTTCATAAGTCTCTCAACTCTCATCAGAGAAGTTTCTTTCTTCAGTAGATAGTAGTTCATGCAAAGATCCACGTGCGATAACAGTTGAGAGAAAGACAGACCATTAGCATTCATCCCTTTGTGGGACATCTGTATCATGCCCTCCTCTGAAGGCAGAAGAGGGTGCAGAAAGTCTGTAAGAGCCAGACCTGGTGGATCATTACTAGAAAAAGTATTTTCTAAACATGTCAGTGCAGTTGGACACATGAACTCATTCTTTTAAATTTTAAAAATCTCTAATACTATAGACATTGTAGGATAAATTACCATCAATTTGGGTAAACTATCAATCTAATTTGAATTAGTTCTGAAGAACTTCTGTGCCTGTGGTACATCCTGCAAGGTGAGGATGATCCTGCCTGCACATAATTCTTGCAGTGTTCTCTGCCCTGTGAGAAAATGTTCATGACAGCTGGAGGATGTCACATGAAAAAGCCACTCTAGCCATTATAACTCTAAACGTGAAGATAATCTCTCTCTACAAAGTCAATATAATCCAGACACAATTTTAATTAAAGACATAAAACCACTATATGCCACTGAATAGAAGTGTAGAAGGATGCTGGTCTTCAGGTATTTCTTTCATAGTCTATTTTATTTGGTTTGCTTTTGTAAACCTAAATGGTGCTTTACAACAGTTTCCGCAGAAATGATTATTTTCATTAAAACTGGATTCATGTTTTTAGATAACCCCCTTTAGTTTTCAAATGTGGTAGAGTCTCCAACTACTTTCATGCATACTAAAGATCCAGATGTCACAGCAAAGGACATTTTCAGCTTATGTTGCATGACTCCCTGTCTTTCAGAAGTAAAATGGTCTGGGTGGGTTTGGTAAAAGTGAAGCCTTGGAAGGAAACCTGCTGAGTGGCTTTCCACTTTGGTCATCTTCTCATAAAGATACCTCTCCTTTTGGTATTGGCAATGCAGATTTCTGGTGTGGTCCTCATCATTTTGAGTTTAATTTCTTTGAGTCACTAAATTTCAAGGAGAAGCTTAAATACCTCTCCATACATCATCTTATATCCATATTTGTAAATAAATTAAAAGAAAAATGCGAATAAAATATTGGAACTATGAACCTAGACTAACACAATCGAAATTAAACTCTTGATCCTCTGAGAACAGTACTTGCAAATTTTGCAAACTACCATGGTGTTTACTAGAAAAAAAATGCTTCAAGAAAGGAAGCCTCTGTTTTTTTAAGACTCTTCATAAGAGACTCTTACTTAACAGTCCTACAATGATGAGTAGTAAAGCCTATTCACACCCATCTCTTGCATAACTTATACCCTCATTGAAGACATGCAACAGAAAAGAGAGGAGGTGATCCTGATGCTTACCCTGAGTATCAGAGTTAGAGTAGGGTTTGTAGAGACACCTTAGTGTTCAGTAGTAAGGATGGTGACTGAACTGAGCTGTGAAAGTTGTCAGAGAGACAAAGAGATGGGAGAACATGGCTTTCAAGCTAATACACCTAGTATGTGGAGTGAAAAATGGAGGTGAGGAACATTCTAGAAATTTCTCAGATAGATGACATTTTCCTGAGTTTAGGCAAGTGACTCCTAAGAGCAAACATATGGCATGATGAGTACTAAGGATTAAATCATGGCCACAAAGTGTGTATGTTTAAGCTCTGACATGCAGTGTGATAATTGTGTATTTATTTCTTTTAATTTTCATTAGATTTCTTCTTACATTGTATTTTGATTCTATTTGATTCATCACCATTTTCTAACTTGTCCAAGATTCTTCTACCCTTCCTACCCATCTGACTGTATGTTGTTTTCTCTCCCAGAAAAGGAAAATCAAGACAAACAAATATAAAACAAAACAAAACAAAACAAACAAACAAACAAAAAACAAGCAAAAAGCACACAGATAATCCATTTGTGTGGACCAACTACTTGTGAGTATGAGGCCTGCCCCAGAATGAGTGTGGTTGATACACACAGAGATGCTCCATTGGAGAAAACATTATTTTTCCTTTCTCAGAAGATATCAGTTGAAAATAACTTCTTGGTTAGAAGTGGAATTTGTGCAGGTACTGTGAACACTGTCACAGATTCTTTGAGTTCACATGTGTACCTGTCCTATCATATCTGGAAGATGCTGTTTTCTTAGAATGACAAACTACCTCTGGCTCTTACAATTTTTCTGCCTCTTTCGTTGCTTCAATCCATGAGCCTTGAAAGGTAGGGTATGGTAAAGACATCCTCTTTAGGGCCAAATGGTTCAAAGCCTCTCACTCTTTAAACATTGTCCAATTTGGTCTCTATGTTAATTTACATGAGCTGCAAAAGAAGCTTTTCTAATAAAGATTAAGAAATTTACTAATCTATGTGTCTGCCAGTATGTCATTAGGACTCATTCTATTATTATATTCCTTTCACTGAAAAATAGTAATAGGTTTTCCCTTAGGGTTTATGACCTATATAGTCTTAGGTTTTTGACTGCTTTATCAATGTCAGATATGTCAATAGTTACTCCCATAATATTTGTGCCACTATTGCACCAGTATATCTTACTGGCAGGTCAATATCGATGGTCACAGGATTCAGAGCTAGATACCAATGATTGCCTTTCTCCTCTGGTAGTGAGCATAGCACTTCCCAGCACCACAAACACCAGTTTGTAGGGGAGAAGCTTCTAGCTGAGGGTCCATGATCAGAGACTGTCTGTGATTATTAAGATGTGACAAACCAGCTTTAGGTTAGTCTGTGAAGGTGGAAACTCCATGCTAAGTTTAGCACCCTTAAAAGAAGAAACACCCAAGAGCTCCTTTGCTTTCTCATGTATCCACAATGACATAATGCAACTTCCAGAGCAAGATTATTTGCTGTTTGTTAGTTTTTTGTTTTGCTTTGTTTTGTTTTGAACGAGTAGGTTGCAAAGATGGAGAGTGAATATAGAGGGATAGGGAGACAAATGTGAGTGGGTGCATGATGTGAAAGTCACAAAAGATCAGTAAAGTTTTAAAAAATAAACATTAAAAAATAAAACAAACAGAAATGTTGCCACGAAAGCTGAGGTGTGTCATAGTGTGTCACACAGTGTAGCTTTTTGCCCAAATAGCTTTACTTGCAAATGTTAATTTCAATGAGTCATTGGTCTGGTTTGAGGCCTCTAGCTTCTACCACCCTTTCAGTACTGGATCCTCACCTGCATTCCTCTCAGATATTCTGTTGTTATCATGTGTCATGGAGATCCTATGGTCTTGAATCTTCAGGACCTGCCCTTTAACACATTCTAGCAGTTCATAAATGTGGTAGATGTTGGAGTGGGACAACTCAGAGTCCTGGATCTGGGGCTCGGAGAGTCCCTGAAGTTGGTCATCCAACTAGCTCTTCTGTGGTGGCACCACCAAGGCTAGCTCTTTTGCTTTCCCCAGGAAAAGTGGGTCAGCTCTCCTACTCTAATGACTTCAGTGTTGGCTCTCTCAAGGCCACACCTCCTGGGCCAGCTCTACTGTGCAGCCTCGGCAAGGTGCGAGCCCAGGAGGGGAGGGCTCTTCCTTACTTTAAGCAAAACATTTTACGTATATGCATGTTTTGGATGAGTGTATGCAGGTGTACCATGTACATACCACGTGTGGGTGAAGGATGAATTCCTTGGAACTGGAGTTAGAGAAGCCTGAAGCTAGGGGACACCTTGGCCTGTTGTGAATTTGAAACATCACCCTGTAGAGAGGATGAGATTAGCTTGGAAAGAGGCAGGAAAAAGATGAAGTAGGTCAGTGCTTTCCTCATGCTCTGCTGGACCACTTCAAGGACGACGGGCAGATACCCAGAAAAAAAGAATCTGCAACAGGCCTTCTAACACCAGTGAAGACACTTCCATGTTCACCCTATTTCCCACTGGGTTTACCCTTCCCCGTCTTGGCTCTTACTGGAAGGAGCTTCCAGGTGTTGGCAGTTCCCCTTCTGAGCAGCTCCTCACACTGCTGCTGTCTCCTCCTCTAAAAGTTCTCAGGAAATATTTTGTCTTCTCTTTTCCTACTTTCCTCTTTCCATTTCGCCTGGATTATCTTGCTCTGTGGTTTTGGACCATACCTCCTTTCCATGAAATAAAACACTCTCACTCAGCCAGAACATTCATTTTTTGATGGTCTTAATAACATGATCCAGAGCATGTGTCCTGTCTCAGAAGATCTTGCATAAACTCCTGAGATCCCAATCTCTACTACTGAGAAACAAACAACTCTCCAGTTCATGCTAACAGCTGTTGGATTTTGTGATGTAGTACCTTGCGGACTTCATTGATGTCTTCCTGTGTATTTTGTGTGCTGCGCCTATAGTGAAAATGTGCTTTCAGTTTGATTTGTCACATTTATTTAAGGAAAGATAACTTCTCCTAGAAAAGATTTCTGTTCAGGGGCTTTGTTCCTTACCTTATGGTTTCATTTCAAAATGTGAAGTCATACCTAGTGATAAGTTCTCCGTAAACCCTTACTGAGGAAACATTTTTTCTCCAACATTTATTTATTTCTTCAAGTGACATGCCAGTCACAGTCCCATCCATCCTCCCCATCCTGGTCCCACCCTCCTAACCTCTTCCCCCCTCCCTTCTATCTGTTTTTTTTTTTTTTAATTTAAGGTGTGTCTTTTTTCCTCCAACAGCTCCCCCTTTTAGTCCAATAAAAGGCTATTTTTCTTGTTATAATAAATACAATACAAAACAATAAGAAAAATTAGGCAGAAATTATGAAAATTATAAGGTATAACATAAATTTCCAATGTCTAGTCCATATGTATTTGGCAACTGATAATAATATTTTATAATCTATCTCAATAAGTTTAAAGTTCTATACCTTACTCAGTTTCCATACTAAGTTGCATTACCAGCTTAAAGACATCTTCTTAGACCTTAGAACATCCTTTTAATTCTGGCTGAGTGGTATAGGGAACACATTTTTAATTTCCAACAGTGATAAAGTTATCATGTTTGGGGAATTGATGAAGTTTCATGTTTGCTATGTTTTAGCAGATGCTGCCATCTCATGGTCAAATGTTGAACTTTTTAGAACCATGGTCTTGGCTCATAATCTGAAGACTTTTTATATTTCATTCAAAGTCGTGGATTGTATTTATTCTCTAGGTATCACCCTGTTAACACTTACCAAGACAGAAGCCTTTATATAGATTTATGTTATTTGTATTTTTTGATTCACCAGATAATTTTGTTACTTTACTAGGTATTGTATAACTAACAATAACATTTATACCAAGAGAAAAAAGATTGATTTTAAAATATTGCCTTCATGCAAATGGATTTATTCTTGATTATAATATGATTTTACTTAATAAGATGCTCTGGAACATTAAAATTTCAACTCTTTAGAATGGATATACACAGTATAGTTGAATAAAGACTGGAGCTAACAATGTGTAGTGATTATTAGTGTTGTGTACTTAGACATTGCAATAATCAAAGTACTTGGTTAATTTTAATAATGTTTATAGCCAAGAAGAAAATTCAGTTATACTTATTGTTAGGTTGGGCCTTTAAGTATAGGGACTTTATTTACTTTTCTTTTATGTTCTGATTAAAATGGTAAATGTAAAGGAGACATACATGGAAAGCATTTCCCCAAATGTCCATTCCTGGATAAAGACTTTGCATATAGAATTATTTATAGTAGGTAGAAGATTCTACCACCATGGAAGATGGTCTAAATTCCTTGGATTCTGTCTGTTTTCATTGACCTGCATGGCTGATGAGTCATATGGATTCACTTACCGTCATTTGTTAGAATTCCACATCTTCTTCTTACTTTAGGAAGGCTTTGTACTGTCAAATTCATTTTCTTCTGCTGCTTTCTGATAGAATTGTTTGAACCAATGGGATATTTGTCATATTGATTTATTTAATTACTGCATTTAGATGACAAATGTATAAGTTTAATTTCTGTATATATAATATATAAAGAGAAACAAATACAGAAAGAGAGACATGGAGATATACAGAGAGAGAGAGAGACAGAGAGACAGACAGAAACGCATAAAGGACGTGAGTAATTATACTTTAGTTGAAACTGACACAATCATTTGTAAATTTTGGAAAGACAGCAAGCATGAATACATTCATCTGACATTCTTTGCCAAATAAAACCTTTATCACTAAGCTGCATTTTTGGGAGTATTTCATCACAGAAACAGGAAAAAAATAAGTTAGCAGCTATAAAAGAACTAGTTTGAAGAGACTAATAAGAGACTTGTTGTAAAGGGTTTGGCCATGTATCTAAGGAGATTGGCCATATATGCATATCTCAACAGCATACTAATTTAGGAACCAGATTGCACATGTCAGTCTAATCTTTGAGATGAGGATCTTCAGAACTATTTCCACATAGAACTTATGCACACAGTCCAAAGGAACACTGTAGAGGTAGAGGCAATGCCAGGGATGTGCTGTCAGGATGTCAAACTTCAATAGGGAGGTGTCCCCAGAGTAGTAGGAAAACATCAGGGAAAAAGGATTCCTTAGATAAACTGTCCTCAGATGATGCTTTAGAGACTCCCAGACAAGGTTGAAGATTGAGGAGGCATAGATTACTACTCCTGGTTCCAAATCAAGTCACACTTTTCTACCTAGAGATCTGAGTTTGAAGTCATGTTTCCATCATTAACCCTCACAGTCAGGAATATTCACATCATAGAGTTCTGAGCAGCAAAGTCTAGGCAGATGAGTTTTCTAGAAATCTTATAAAATGAACTCATTTCTTTAGAGTGATATATTTAAATTTTTTTCTCTTGGATTTAAAGCTGAATACAGGAACTTCAGGATTTAAAGCTGAATACAGGAACTTCAATAGCAATATTGAAAAAGAAGCAGTGGCTTACAAAATAGAATTCAGATCTCTGTATGTGACTACAAGTCCAAGTTTCTGAGTCTCATTTACAGCATTTAATTTTCTGTGCTCTTCTTATACTGCTTATACCTGGAATTCTTATTCATAAAGAGTGGATACAATGCTTATTCATATTTTCTTACATTGGGAATATTGAGGTTACTAATGCAACATCTGGAAGAAAAGGAATCAAAGAATCTGTAACATGGGGGTAGAGAGATGACCTACTAATTGAGATCATATGCTGCTCTAGCAGAGGACCCAGGAGGAGCTAAGTACCTACTTAAGTTAAAAGCGGGAGAGCAAGCATCCAGCTAAAGTAGATATGGGAAGGGACTCTATTCTACTTTGCCTCTTTGTCCTAGATAGACCTCACTTGGTGGGATAAAGAGTACCCATACTAAGCAAGACAATTTTTAAAAATAAAGACTAATAATTCAGAGCATCCAGAAAATCTCTTACAAACACACATATGGCATTGGTCAAGTATCTGGAATTCCTAATGCCCAGCCAAACTGGCCAATTAATTTAACCACTACACAAACAATGTCAAGATATTAAGGTCAATGAAGGTACATAAATATACAAAAATGAGATTATTTTTTACATGTGGCGTTCAACTAGGGCAATTAGAATCCATGCTTTCAGTGTGAGAAGGCCCACCGGTTTCCTAGCCAAAGAGCAGGGAACCGAACTCAAATGCATTTCAAAGGTGCAGCTAACTTAACAAAAGCTGTTGACTTGCAGCAAAGGTGGAGGACTAAGGCTTAGCTCTCCTTACGTAGTGAAAAACTGGCAGCCTTCTAAACAGAGCTTGAGAGCGAAATTAATAGCCTAGATTAAATGGAGGAATTCATAATGCCTCAATACTTTTGGATTCCATTTGAGTTTGTTTCTCTTAGTGTGCAAATGATTTTTACTCTGACAATTTTGGTTTTGTGTATCTTTTTTGAGAAAGTTCAGACTAGGATAGTCTTAAAGGAAAGATTTTACAGATGGAATGCTAAATTGCCAACAATGATAATGAAGGAAAGAGGGAGGCCTTTCCTGAAAAATAAGGAAAAATTGATGGCAGCTGGAGCTAAGAGCTACATGGCTATGAGGTGCTTCTCAGGGCTTTCTGGAAAGGGTCCACCAATGAAATACAATTGCAACTAGATTCCAAGGAATAACGAACAGAGCTTTAATTGAAGCATGGGATGGCATGGTTAGACATGCCAAGGCTTCTGGAATGTTGTTTCTTTGCTTGATTTTTGTTTAGATGTCTTTGATTTTCCTGTATCTGGAGGTAGAAAGGATATTTTTCTGGTTTGGCATTGCTAAAACATAAGAGATTTTTGAATTTTGAGCCAATTTCGAATTGTCATTACAGTTCAAAGTTGCTCTCAAGGTTACAGAATTACTAAAATCTGGGATTCAAGTGAAATATTTGAGCAGGGTGGTACTGGCACACGCCTTTAATCCCTTAATCCTATCACACTAGAGGAAGAAACAGGCAGATCTCTTGATTCTAGACCATCCTGGTTTAAACAATGAAGGCAAGGGGGGAACTCTGCTGAGAAGATAAGACTGCTTTCTAAAGACAGTCTAGAATTCAAAAGTGACACATTTTTTCCTTGATGTTAAGTATAATAATATCCTTACTGATCTAATGGATAAATACACATGATCTTAAATTTACGTAAAGAGAAAAGGGTCACAAGCCAGTCTCCTTAGTTGTGGGGCTCCCACTGGAGAACTGGTTTCAAGAGGCATTTTGCCCCTGAAAGACATATGTTAATCTCTGGGCATGAAGGTGAACACCTTTAATCCCAGCACATGGGAGGCAGAGGCAGGCTAATCTCTGTGAGTTCAAGGCCAGCCTGGTGTATAAAGTGAGTCCAGGTCAAGGCTACACAGAGAAGTCCTGTCTCAGAAAATAAAGGAGAGAGAGAGAGAGAGAGAGAGAGAGAGAGAGAGAGAGAGAGAGGGATATTCTGTTAATCAGTGTAAGGACCCAGAGTTAGGCTGGGGAAGAACTTGCAAACAGAATACCTCCCACAGCCAACAGTTAAGAAAAGCTAACATAAAATCATATATCATGCTATTTTACACCAATCTCCTTAAGAATAGAGTTTCCATGGGAGAATTGGAACTTAAACTAATACAAATGGTTTAAGTAATGTTATTTGTTTAATAAGTTTAATAATAAACTTATATAATATTCAATTATATAAGTTCATACCTTGATCTCAAAACTTGGGAGACAAGGAAAAAAAATGGTTCCTTGTGTGTTCGAGGCCAATCTAAATCTACAGAGCTCTATAGAGCAAATCAAGACAGCCCAAGCTACAAAGAGAAACCCTGTCTCAATAAGGATAGATATATCCACATAGAAATTAAATCTCCAAAGAAAGGAGAAAAGTAAAGAAGAAATATATAAATGCATACCTCTGATCCCAAAACATGGGAGACAAAGACAGAGACAGATTGGTTCCTTTTGAGTTTGAGGCCAACCTAATCTACAAAAAGCCAGAACAACACAGAGTAAACCTGTTTTAATCAATTAATAAATTTATGACAACTGTAGAGAAGAATACTTAAACTCTCTATAGTCTTATGCTATATTTTCAATTTAAAATAGATTATATATAGCACGTATATGTAATACTATTGCATGCCATCCTTTCATATGACATGAATGGAGACTTACAAATGTCTTTCTGCTGTTCAAAGAACAGAAAATATTCCTTAATTGATTTGTGCATCCTGCACATCCAAGGTATTTTTGTAATTGCAGAACTATATGTTACTTGTGAGAAATTATATATTTTTCAGAGCCGGAACAGAGTCCAAAGAAGACAAGACAAATAACCCAGATGATCCAGCCTCATAGACTGCCTCAATAGCTGTTTCCTCAAAAATTTGCATCCAGAAGAACTTCAAACAGCTTGCTGAGATGACCTAGCCTCAAAGACTGCTCCAGACAAGACATCAGTAAAGCCTTGAACTTTCCTACCCAAAGTCCAGACTACAAACTGCATAGGACATTCAAATTGCTGAGCACATAGAGACTGGATAACAAATGTTACAATTTATTTGCTTAACCATTTTTTTTCCATTTTATTTGGGCCCCTAAACAGGTTTTCTGCAAACCAATTCAGCAGGAAGCAGTTTTAAGAGAGTGACGTCCCATTCCCAAAAAGTGGGGTGGATGATTCTTTGGTCATTTGATGTGTTATAAATGTTGTTTAGGGATAATGGCTACAAATTGTTATATGGTCTTGTTAAGCAAGGTATAGAAAGTTAGACTTGGAGATTTCTTTTTCTTTTCTCTATCCTTCTTTCTCTCTTATATAGGGGGAAAAGACTTGAATAAAAGGGGGAATATATGTATTATATATAGAAATAAGATATAAGGATAGACTATTGAATCTGTTATAAAATTCAAAACTATTGTTATTCTTTAAATAAGGTTTCTTTTGGTATAGAATTTCGTATATTGATACAAAAATAAGGTTAAGTTGATTCATTAGTACAGAATTTTATATTTTGACACATAATATGTATATTTCAACTCTTATATAAGGTATTGTGCCTATACAATCATTTAAAAGTACAGGTTTACTTCAGATCCTTTCATGGGTTGCTATTGCAATCTATTTAGGAGTCTGGATAATACAAGTTGATTGGCCAGTCAAGCTTCTGGTCATGTCAAATACTAGTCTTAATTTATCACAAAATAGAATTAATAGGTTAAACTGATAGTAAATGGTTAAAATATGCAGTTTGCTTTTTCAAAGATAGATGATAGATAGCTTTATAAATAAAATAGTAAATGTCTTCAAAACCCTCAGAGGCACACAGAAAATGGCATTTAAAGATGTTTTCATTATTTTAAGAATTGTTTGACTTAAGACAATCAGCTCCTGACAGCTCTCATTTGACTTGGAAGAAGACAATGAGCATCAAAAAGAAATCTCCCATCAGGAGATAATTCCTCAAAAAGAAATCTCCCATCAGGAGATAATTCCTATTGGGCAAAAATGCCCCTGCTCTCTCAACAGACTATATACAGTCCAAAAATGGACCAGAGCTTAAATGCAGGTAAGTCGATGTCTTGATTCTGCAGAGACAGAATGGGAAAATCCTTCTTATTTCCTGCTGGACAATTTATTCTGTGAAAAATGCTTAGCTAGAAGGCTGAAGATGATGCTCCAACGATATTGAGAGATATTTGGGACTGTCTAGGCAACAAACTGTCATATTTCTTTTTGGAAGCTGTTCTCCTATGCTTCCTACTCATTCATATAATAACTTTATCCCTTCTTATGTCTTTGATGGGGTTGAAGGCATAATAGTTATAAAATTTCAATTGAACTTGAGTTGTTTAGGATTTAAAAGGATATTTTCAAGTCTAAATAAAATCTTTAGGTTTATAAATATAGGATATGATAGAAATTATTTAGGTTCAGAACTTTAGACACACCAAGATGATTTTTTCTTCTTCAAGATTGCCTGATACAAATAGGCTAAACATTATGTGTGTAACTTTTATATTTGCTTTTCTTAATTGTTTCATATTTGTTCTTATTGTTTTTACTGATGAGTTAAAAAATTAGCTTTTTTTTTAGACAAAAGGTGGGAATTGTTGGGGTAGTGTTAAGCATTCTAAATGTTAATTAATTGGTCCTGCTTGCTGTCTGTTACTTACATTGACTCTGATTGGTTAAATAAAATGCCAAGGCCTGAGATTGGGCAAAGACAGAGAAAGGTGGGAGTTCCTGAGATTAGAGCAGGAAGCCTCTGCTTTAGACAGAAGAAGAAAGCATTCCAGCCAGCAGCAGGAGGAAGAAGAAGATACACGCCATGTGTTAGAGAAAGGAACCTCATTCCACATGGCCAGGAACATTGGCATATCTTGGAGAATGGCAGTCCAAGGGGACATATGTATATATGGGGTCATATTTGGGTAATAGAATTAAGAGCTAACTTAGATGGTCTAGGATTGCTCAATTCAGGCCAAGGCTTATTAAAATCCACGTGGTGTCTGTGTGCTCATTTATCATGATGAATTAAAGATTAACAACCACTGAACCAATTAAATATAGTATAAATACTGTTAAACAATTTAATTAATTATTTATACAAATAGCACCCAATGGAATTTAATTAATTATTCTTTACATATAAAGTCATAGGGAAAAATGAAAGGAGGGACTGATAGCTTATGTTCACTGAAATAAGGAAGAGACTGGGGTGGCAAGATGGCACAGCACATAAAGTGCATCCTGTCCAAGACTAATGATATGAGTTTGTGCTCTCAGATCTCATGTAAAAGTGGAAGGAAAAATCTGGCTCCAGAAAAGTTACCCTTTGACTTTCAGCAGTGCTCCATGTATATATGTATATATGTATGTATGTATGTATATATATATATATATATACATCGATGCATGTGCATGCATGCACACACACACCCACACACACACCCCCACACACACTAATCATAACAATAATAATGTAAAAAAAACCCAAGAAGGATAGGTTTTAAAGGTAGCATTTAAGAGAAAGGACAAGGTATGTGGGCTGAGACCCTAGGAGGACATTGTGAAGACTTGCTTGCTTGAGTTTTGACACTAAGACAGTTCTCAGTTCCATCTCAGTGGGGCTGGCACACACTAAGGTCAGGAGAATGGGGAGGTAGATGGAGGTTGGGGACCATGGGGCTGTGGGTACGTACTCGCAGTGGACTCAGGTGCTCAGCAGGTTCTGAAGAGGAAGCCACCAGAGCATACTCATGGGGATTAAACATTATTATTCTTACATCCAAGGAATGGAAACACTGCCAGAAAGAGCATTTTATGAGAGAAACAACGGCAACCATAGGCTTTTGTCCTCAGAAACTATGGCCAGATGCTAGTACATCCTGGTTTCTGGATCCGTACTTGTAAAATACTTTATAGTCCTTCTCCTTTGCAGGGATTTATTTTCTTTGAAATCTTTGGGTTGGACAAACCTTTAACCATCCTAGATTTCAAAAGAAGATGTCATTGTTGACACGGAAAATGAGGATGTCACTACAATGAGCAAGTATTGATGGAGAGATAGGAGAGAAAGAGAAGTGGAACCATTTGTGCTTAGAAAAAGAGACAGAACTAGAGACAAGAAGATGGTGAGGCACAGCCTGATGTAGCCTGCCCAACACTTGAAGCCATGGTGAAACCTCAGCCCATACTGCCACTGAGGGCCATTTCTCAGTCTGTGGGCCCTGTTACCACCAAAGGCCATATGGACAGCGCTGGTCTGGGATACTGCCTGGAGACATGGATGAGCAGACCTGGGTCTACCCCTTGCCTGGACAGCATGGGAGAGCTGGCCCAGATGTCATGAGATCAAGAGAGCAGGAGAGCCAGCCTTGCCTTTTCCAGGCTGTAGCACTTGGTAGAGCAGGCCCTACTACACCTTACCTGGGCAGCAAAGTAGAGTTGGCCCTGGTAGTAGGGCAAGTGAGAGCTGTCCCTGCCCCTTGCTGGTCATGTATGGCAGGAGAGAAAACCCACTTCAGCCCTTTGTTGCCTATGATAGGCAACAGAGTTTGCCTCACCCCTACCAGGGTAAGTGTGAGAAAGCTGGTCTTGATGCCATGGGTGCTGAAGAGGAGGTCCCACTCCTTGCTGGTTGCCACATACAGGAGTGCTGTCCCTTCCCCTCACCTGAATAAAGTGGGAGAGCTGGCCCTAGTGGAGTTGGCACAGGACAGCTAGAAGGCTAACCAACTCAGCTACCAGCCAGGCCTAATTCCAGTACTTTGAGTTAGCCTACCCCAACATCTACCCCATGTATGACTGGCCCATAAAGGTGCCAGTCCTGCAGAACTAACACAGCAGGATCTCCATGACGCAGAGCAACAACAAGATATCTGAAAAGAGACCCAATGAGAATGCAGTACTGAATGTGTGGTAGAAACCAGAGGCCTCAACCAGAACAATGACTCATTGCAATGTGTATGTGCAAGTTAAACTGTTTATACAAAAGGCATACTGTGTGATACACTGTTATACACAGCAACTTCTAGAGCAAGATTTTTTTTAAAAGTTTTTGTTTGTTTGATTGTTTTTGTTTTCTTTAGTGGAGGAGGTTGCAAGAGCATAGGGCAGATATGGAGGGACGGGGAGATGAGTGGGATTGGGGAACATGATGTAAAATTCATAAAGAATCAATAAAAGAGAGAAGCTCCAGAATGGTTCAAGAATTCTTAGATATTTTATGATTATTATTTCTATTTTTCTAAAAATTTCTAAGATTCAATAAATGGCTATGTCATGAATGGCCACATTAATGGTGAAAAGCAATAATGAAACTACCTACTTCTAAATTGTAGTATTTAAGCAACAGTTAAAATTTAAAGTTTAATAATCTCCTCTGTCACTGTAGGTGAAATAATATAACAGACATTGATATGAAAACTCCCATTTGTGAATTCATATTTTAATATAGTTCCATGCATGTTATTGGAGAGGTGGTGCATAGATGTGTGGAGCTCAGAAGCAGCAGTTGGGTGGTGAGAGTTGAATATTGTGAGGTAATGACAAACTATAGAAATTAGTGAGAAGTCTTGGGGACATAGAGTTAGAGGAGGCAGCTGACAAAGGTATTGAAATAAAAAATTATTGAGTTGTGATGTACAATGAGAGTACAGTAGTTGTAGTTGAGAATTTTTTCCTCCAAAGAAAAATTTATTTACCTCTATTTGAAATGATCACCAAATATGTATACACATACATGTAGCCAAACAGAGTACACAGATCTTCTTACCAATATCTGCATGCTTCTGGTAGAATAAGTTCCTTGTTAAATCTACGTCACTTTTCTATTCCAGTGTAGAGAGTGTAAACAAGTTGGATAAATATTTTTTTTACATTAACAAATACATAGCTTCCATAAACTCTCTTTCTATCTCTCTCCCTTACTTTATTCAAGACCTGGTTTCTCTATGTTGTCCATGGTGTCCAGGAACTGGCTCTGTAAACCAGTCTAATCTTGAACTCAGAGATCCTCCTGCCTCTGCCTTCCAAGTGTTGGGATCAAAGGACTATGTCAATGCATGGGCCTTGGGTCTTAAAATTTTTCTAAAGTGATTTGTTATCTTTTAGCTCTATTTGAAACAATAGTCATTATTCATGTTCACAGCTACCATTCTCCAAATTCTCCAATTTTTATTCCTACTTCCATTTATTTGTGAGTATGGACAAACTAGTTTGAAAGATAGTTCTGGTTTTACAAACTCAAATATTTAGTAAACATGCAAAGAGTGATTATAGTCCTACTTGAGAACTGCTGCAACTGGATGAGTTTCAAAACTCTCATATTGCTTTTTCTACCATGACAAATGATTCTCTGAGAACTAGATCAGTTTAAGGAGTGACCAGTGCAACCCATGGTCAGAAGGACCTTCAGCCCAGTCCCTGATGCAAGTATCACTTAAGTGATACTGTTCTCACACCAAAAATATCTCATCCCAATAAATTCTTGTTTTGTTTTTTTTGTTTGTTTGTTGCTTTTACATGCATTTCTAATCCCAGGTGAATATCCTGGTATATATGACCTACAGAAAATTTGACTGAAGGTTCAGTAGTGCATCCTCTATAAACAAGGCTGTGATTGATTATGTATATTTCCAAGGTGAAGATAAGAATACTTCAAAATCTGATGGGATGAGTGCAACTTTCTATATTCATAATAATAAAACAGAGGCACAGAAAAGTAAGCTTGCTTCACATGCCCCTAACCTACCACTGTGAAGAATCAAGGATATATTTCCTAGAGCTTGCAAAGTGCATGTCTATTGTTTTTGAATTTCTGCAACTTTGTTTGCCAGATGCGCTCTGTGAGATAAGTTGGAAACAACCCAAAGAATTCTCTATTTACTTTTCTGTGTTCTCTCATTACTCTGCTTCATACCACACTCTAGACCTTCAGTAACACCCAATGCAAATGTTCTTTCTGCTCAAGAGGCACCCCAGTATAAGTTGAAATCAGATGAAAACTAACATTCAAATATCATACAGTCTCTAGTACTGAGATCTTGAAAACAAGTTTCTCTTTATACTCACTGATAAGTATAGTCTTCAACTCCCCTCAAGTAACGTTCATTTTGCCACAAACAGAGACCATTAAAAAAAATCATCACAACCACTTAGATTCCAGAACTGTGGAGCCTGCTCCCAATGGATTTCATCTGTAAAACACTCCTATAGCTAAGGTGTTGGAAACATTGCAGAGGCTGGAGTGGGAAAGATTGTAAGAGCTGTAAGATCAAGGAGTTTGCTGTGAGACTATGTCTCTTAGTAACATAGGTGTTGAGAGCTACACTGCTAAATGGAGGCTCTCTCTGAGGCCCGGATGTATGGAAAAGTAAAGCAGTTCTTTATCTAAAATCAGTAACTTGCTTGGAAGAGACAGTAATAGCCTGGGAACACAGCCTTCAGAGCTTTTCCCTGAGGACCCTATCTATGGAGAAGAAACAACTTGTTCCTTAAGACCGAGAATATGCTTGGCAGAGCCAATAATGGACTGGAGCCACAGGCCTGGGGCAACTGTGGCTTCAGATTCTGAGACCTCAACTTCTCCCATTGCCCAGGGGTGTTTATCAGACCCAAGGTTGCTATGTCCTCAGTCTGTGATGCTCTTGAGATACCTTGTGTTCCCCTTGTGCAACAATGTTTGATTAGCTCCTTTCTGACCTATTCCCATTGTATGATACTTTCTTCTGACTTTGATTTATTTCTTCACTGGATATAGGATATTTAGATGTTCTACTTCTTAATAAACTTGCTTGGTGTAAGACAGCTTGCATAAGATCCCCTGATTCCAAACTTTCTTATCTTATCTATCTTCTGTATTATTTTTCTTCTGCTCTCTTGGTCCTCTTCTCAGTGCCCTGTCACTGAAGAACAATTTGCTGGTTCAGCTCTATCATAACGTCTCAGCTATATGACTCCCCAGAAATGAGCTAAACAAGGACCATATCAGTAAGCATGCAAAACTAGATGAGGAAAAGCCTGCATGGCCTCAGCCATACACAAAGAATCACAGGGATCTAAAGAAAGCTCTGAGTGAGAGAGGTAAGCTTCCCCAAGGAAGAGCACACAAATTGGTTGTCCAGTGGTCAGCCCTGAAAACATACATAAAGGTAATATTATTTAGACTGAGTGGTTATATTTAGGGTTACACAAGTAGGGATATACATACATTTATACATACATACATACATACATACATACATACATACATACATACATATGGGGGTTTGAATAAGAATGGCCCTTTTAGGGTCATGGATTTGAATTACCAGAGAGTGGCACTATTTGAAAGAATTAGGGGGTGTGGTGGCCTCATTTAGGGAAGCATATCATCGGGGGTGGGCTTTGAGGTTTCAAAAAACCCATTTTAAGTCCAGAATCTCCTCTCTTTCTGTTGCATGTGGACCATCATGTAGAACTCTCTGCTACTTCTCCAGCACCATGTCTGTCTGGATGCCACTGTTGTTCTCCACCATGATGAAAATAGGCTAACCTGATAAAATGGTAAGCAAGCCAAAATTAATTGCTTTCTTTTATAAGAACTGCTATGGCCATGGAATCTCTTCATAGCAATAAAACACTGGCTGAGACAATACACACATACATACGTACATACACACAGATGCATATATACATATCTACAAGTCCTGTGATTGAATGAGATAAAAGAAAAAAGATTTTGAAAACCAGGCTTATTCAGATGATAATGGCAGTTAATGTTATATTTCACCAAATTTAACTTTGTCTCACCAAAACCTATGGAGCTATAGGTATTTTTTAATCACAACTTTTCAGTTCTGCTTGTTGTCTGACCTTGGCATTCCGTGTTTTGACAGCTGAGATGTTTCTGCTGAGCACCTAAAATCAGCTGATGTTCAAACAAGTCACTGAGCTTCAGACAGTGGATGAGTGAGCAGTTGGCTTAATAGGAAGTTGGTATTTAAATCTGTAAATGGGCTTTGCCCTGCTACACTTTCACTTCTCTGACAATTTCCATGATTTTCCTCCAACTATTTACATTGTTTTTGAACATCGACCTAGGCCTATCATGCAATCTGTATTATTGCTCTGCATCTTCATTCTCAGTTAGGTATATGCATATTCAAGGCATAAAAACATGAATTAGTGATATATGGGAAAATAAGAAATGAAAACCTAGAAAGTAATTTTATATATAATACATATAAAACTATGTAATGTAGCATCCTCATTATAGAAATTGAGTTTCATCCATGTATTAGTCAGGGTTCTCTAGAGTAACAGAACTTATAGAATATATCTTTTGTCTTTCTCTGTTTCTTTGTCTGTCTTTCTCTATATATACATATACACATATGTGTATGTATGGGATTTATTAGAATAACTTACAGGCTGGGGTCCAGATAACCCAATAAGAGCGAGCTATGAATGGAAAGACCAAGAATCTAGATGTTGCCAGTTCTTGAGCTTGGATGCCTCAGCTAGTCCTTGAGCCTGGATGCCTCAGCTGGTCTTCTGTCTTCAGCAAATGTTGGAATCCCAAAGAAACAGTCTCTAATGTCAGTAAAGAAATGAAGTTGCAAGCAAGGGGAAGACAAGCAGGCAAAAGGCAAAAGCTTCCTTATTTCATGTCTGTAGGGGTTAGATAAATTAGATTTAGAAAATATATAGGGGTTTCTGATACTGTCTTAATTCGGGGCATGAAATGCATTATCAGCATGAAGTTAGGAAAAACAGGAAAGACTTAATAGACTGAAAAAACAAGGTTGAAGTCAGGAAAAACAGGAAAGACTCAATAGACTTGAAGAAACAAAGTATCTGGCCTGACATTGTTTTCAGCTGCTAAGTGGGTGGAGCCCAAATTAAGCTGAAACAGAGTTCCTCCTATTTAAGGACAGTGCATGGAGCCCAGAAAGAGAAGAGGCCCCTGATGCTAGAGAGCTCCAAGAGTCCTGCTGAAAAAAGGGCTGGCCATTGATGGCCAGCTCTCTCCCTGAAGCAGAAAGAAGCTGGTGAGCAAAGAAAGCCTGAGTAAGACACCAAAAGGCCAAGGACTAAACCCTGTGGCTCAGCTTTTGCCTGGAGGGGTTTGATCTGTCCGATCAGTGGCCTAGGGGAAACTGTGCCTGGCTTTAAGGACTGAGGCAGAGCAGCTGAGTTCCTGATTCAAAAGAAGTAAGTTGGCCTGCAGACGGCTGGGGTCTCCCACAGAGAAGAAAGCATGAAGCCTTATTTAAGGTGAGACTGCAATAACCAACTTACCCTGACGAACCTGCATCTGAGAGATCCAGAAAAAGGACTGCTAAGTGCATTAAAGAATCTACAACAAAGACTGTGTTCCTGACGACTGAGGACCTGCCCCAGAGACTGTATCATTCTAAAAGGTTATGAAAGTAGTTGTTATAATTATCAATAGGTTTAGTGGATAGGTTAAAAGGGGTTGTAGGAATTTATAGGATTAATAGTTAAGAAATTGTTGGTGTTTGTTATAAGTGAATTTAGTAATAAATAAATAAGTGTTAAATAATAATTTAAAAGATCGGTTACACATGTCCTTATATAGACTTCCACTAAAAGGTTTGGCCTAGATTAAAGGCATGTATCGTTCTAACTCAAGATCCAGATTTAAAGTGGATCTTCCTACATCAAGTTAAGCAAAAATCTCCCACAGGTGTGCCCCCGTATTTCGATTTTGTTAATTCTAGATGTAGTCAAGTTGACAACCAACACTATCTATCTCAATGGGTATCATGAGTTACCCAGTTCTTCCTTCTTATCGATTTTATGTTCTTTCCTAAACTGTCATATTTGTGCTCATGTCTTCAGTTATAAAGAATATTTCATCACATTTGTTTCTGGATATTGTGATATATATTTCCACTTTAAAGAAATAAGCACACTCTTAAAAATTAAATGCAATTAATTGGATATATAAAATGTAAACTAGTTTTGTACTATATGAATGCAGTATCTAATTCTAACAAGAGTACATGAATATGTATTGCATTAACATATTTATCATTTTGTGGTAAGAATACAAAATCTACACTCAATAATTTTCAAAAAATACTATACTCTTTTGACCTATACTCCCTTAGTTGGGCAACAGATATTTTAAGTTCATTCTTCCTATGTAACAGAAAGTTTGTATTTTTTAGTACATAAATGCCCATCCTTTGGCACTTGGAACTACCATTTTACTGTTTCTATACATTTGACTTCATAGAATGTAAAAATGTTGAACTCAGGAGCAGAGAGTAAAATAATAGTAAATCTTGGGAGGGAAGAGGACAGATACTGAAGTAGATCTTAAGGCTACAAACTAGCAAGTATGTTAGATAAACAAATTCAGAGAACTAATGTACAGCATGATGTATCCTGAATCATGCATATTAAGTATTTGCTTAGGCTAATTTTTGGTTCTATTATTATTATTATTATCATGCTTATTTATTACTTCAATTACATCTCCATCACACATCACAGCCCCCACCATCCACCCCTCTTGGTCCCACTCTCCCATCTACTACACCCTCACCCACCTATCCTACTTCTCTGATCTAGGGTATCCCCACAAATCAGCCCCCGTCAGTTCATCAGTCATACTCTACTGGGGGGTCTACATGGCAGCTCCACTAGGGCAAAGTGTCCCACTAACAGGTAACAAAGTCCATGTTCCTGTTCCTCTGGGTCTGTGGGTTGTAGGATGGTTATCCTGTACTATATGTCTAAAACCCAGTTTCAAGTGAATACATGCCATGTGCATCTTTCTGGGTCTGGGTTAGCTCACTCAGGATGGGCTTTTCGAGTTCCATCCATTTGGCTGCAAACTGCATGATAACTTTGTTTCTGATGGTTGAGTAGTATCCCATTGTGTACCACAGTTCTTTTTTTATCCATTCATCAGTTGAGGGATATCTAGGGTTTTTTTTTTCCAGTTTCTAGCTATTACAAATAAAGCTGCTATGAACATAGTTGAGGAGACGTCCTTGTGGTTTGGTGAGGAATCTTTTGAATATATACCCAGGACTAATATGGTTGGGACTTGAGGTAAAGCTATTCCATGTTTTCTAAGATATGGCCAGACTGATTTCCATAGTGGATGTACAAGCTTGCACTCCCACCAGCAATGGAGGAGTGTTCCCCTTTCTCCACAACCTGGCTAGCATGTGCTGTCATTTGAGTTTTTGATCTTAGCCATCTGACAGGTGTGAGATGGAATCCCAGAGTCATCTTGGGTTGCATTGCTCTGATGATTAAGGATGTTGAGAATGTCCTGGAGAGATGGCTCAGCAGTCGAGAGCACTGGCTGGTCTTCCAGAGATACTGAATTCAATTCTCAGCAACCACATGGTGGCTCACAACTATCTATAATGTGATCAAATGCCCTCTTCTGGAATGCAGATGTACTTTCATATGGAACACTCATATACATAAAAAATAAATAAATCTTTAAAAAAGAAAGGATGTTGAGCATTTTTTCTAGTGTGTTTCCGTCATTAGATATTCCTCTTTTGTGAAATCTTGGTTTAGCTATGTACCCCCTTTAGGCTAATTTTTGATGCTTTTACACAAACATGTACACACATACACAGGCACAGACACAGACAAACACTTGCACACACATACACGTACATACACACACTTGCACACATCCCACAAAGGTACTTATGAAAAAATGGAATGTGATAGGAAGGTTCATTTGCTTGAGTATGAAAATAATTTCATTAAATATATCAAAAGATCATGTTGTGCTTGCTAAATATATAGTAAATAAAAAGTAACTTTCAATTGATGTATAAAAATACAATTGTGTACTTATTAATATTTTATCTTACTGTGTATTAGAGTATTTAAAACAAATCTGAAAATTATTCTTATTTTAAATTTCTCATTGCTTGCACTTACTTGTCTAGCTCCTTCAGCAGCACATGCTTGGTGTAGCCTTCAACATAGTCTTATTTCTTTTATGTGACTGTGACAGGGAGTTATTCTCCCTCTTTGGATCATAACCTTTTATTGCCATATTAATAAGATAAGGAATCAAACTGAATCTTTGTACAATGTTTGCCACAGTTTTCATCATGGCCAAATAGAGCTTTAACCACTAATTCTTTTTTTTTAATGCTTATTTATTACTTCAGGTTACATCTACATCACAGTGCCCTCTTTCCACCCACCCAGTCCAGCCCTCACACCTGCAACCCCCTATACCTTACATCTCACTCCTCTGGAGTGGAGTGTTCCTACCTATCAGTCCCCTGCCCTAGTTCAGCAGTCATATGAGGGCCAAGAGCCTCCTCATACACTGGGGGCCTACAAGGCAGCACCACTAGGGCGAAGTGTCTCATTGACAGGTAACAAAGTCTATGTTCATGTTCCCTTTGGTGCATTGGTTGTAGTATAGTTATCCTGTACTATATGGCTAATATCTGATTATAAGTGAATAGATGTCACGTGCATCCTTCTGAGTCTGAGTTAGCTTACTCAGAATGAGCTTCTCTAGTTTCATCCATTTGGCTGAAATTGCATGATTTCGCTGTTTCTGATGGCTGAGTTACAACTCCATCCACACATTCCACTGTGTAGATGTACCACAGTTTTTTTTTTAAATCTATTCCTCAGTTGAGTGACATCTGGGTTGTTTTCAGTTTCTAGCTATTACAAATAAAGCTGCTATGAACATAGATGAGATAATGTCCTCATGGTTTGGTGGGGAATCATTTGGATGTATACCCAGAAGTGTATGGCTGGGTCTTGAGGTAGAGCTATTCCAAGTTTTCTAAGATATCGCCAGACTGATTTCCACAGTGGTTGTACCAGCTTGCACTCCCACCAGCAATGGAGGAGGATTCCCCTTTCTCCACACTCTCACCACCATGTGCTGTCATTTGAGTTTTTGATCTTAGCCATTCTGACAGGTGTGAGATGGAATCTCAGAGTCATTTTGAGTTGCATTTCTCTGATGATTTAGGATGCTGAGCATTTCTTCAAGTGTCTCTCAGCCATTAGGGATTCCTCCCTTGTGAATTCTCTGTTTATCTCTAACCCCATTTTTTGATTGGATTATTTGATTTCTTGGCATTTAATTTCTTGAGTTCTTTGTAAATTTTGGACATTAGCCCTCTGTCAGGTTTGGGTTTGGTGAAGATCTTTTCCCAATCTCTAGGTTGCTGTTTTGTTCGAATGGCAATGTCTTTTGCCTTACAGAAGCTTTTCAGTTTCATGAGGTCCCATTTGTTGATTGTTTGTCTTAGATCCTGAGCTGTTGGTGTTCTGTTCAGGAAGTTGTCACCTATGCCGATGAGTTTGACGGTTTTTCCCACTTTCTCTTCTAATAGATTTAGAGTGTCAGGCCTTAAGTTAAGGTCTTTGATCCACTTGGACTTAGGTTTTGTGCAAGGTGATAAATATGGGTCTAATTTCATTTTTTTTTTTTTTTTTTTAGTTTTTCGAGACAGGGTTTCTTTGTATAACAGCTCTGGCTGTCCTGGACTCACTTTGTAGACCAGGCTGGCCTCGAACTCACAGAGATCCACCTGCCTCTGCCTCCCAAGTGCTGGGATTAAAGGCGTGCGCCACCACCGCCCGGCTTAATTTCATTCTTTTATATGTTGACATCCAGTTAGACCAGCACCAAGAACTTGCTGCTTCAAGGGTGGAACTGTGGATGATGAAGATCTGGTTTCCCGCCAGAGGAGCCAGCACTGGCTGAGTGGTCCGATATTAACCCCACAACCTGTCCAGGGCTTGGACTCAGTGTAGTTCCCAGCAACCTTCCAACCTGACCACCCGCCTTTCAGCCCACTCTGATCTCACCGTTCCTGTGGCTGTGCAGGTCTGGATTTGGGTGCCAGAACTGTCCTGTGGATACTGGTGATTGTTGCTGCCCACCCACCAAGGCAGGGAACTCTGCACTGGTGCCTGGAAGTATAGTCTGCTACAGGAAGTGTATCCTGCTGCTGCTTTGTCTGGCTGCAGAGTTCTTCTGAGTGATTGTAAATCCAATAGAGGAGCCTGTATGTCCAACACCCCTCTGGGCAAGCCCAAACATGCTTGTGTCTTCCAGCCTGCTGTTCTGCTAGAGACAGACCACTGTGGTCCTGCTGTTGTCCCTCAGCTGAGAATGTGCTGTGGTTTGTGCCCACAATGGCTCCTTCGCTGAGACTCTACCTGTTCCAGTGGCTCTGCTGATCTTCCCCCTGGTGTCAAAACACCCACATGGAATCTGGAAGCCCAGGGAGATGGTGAGTAGCCCTGTCTGGCATTCCGAGCTGTTCACTGGGTATTTGAGTGGCTCTTACCCAGGGGTCCTCTTCTGGTGATGATTCTCCTGTTTTCCAGGCCTCTGCGACTTCTGCAGTTTCTGCCTGTATTTTTCTGAGTGTCCGATAGTCTCGGCTAGAGACTTTTATTAGTCACTGGGTCACCTGGTGAAACCCAGTGGGTTCATGCCTCTCAGATTGTTGGGGAGCGTCTTATAACTCTGTGGTGTTATAGCTGTTTTCCCTGTGTTCAAAATGTGTCGGTGCAGGCTGCCACCATCTTGGATCTCCTAACCTCCAATTCTTAAGAACTTCCATCCCCTTTTCCTTTTTCTTATAATCTTTTTGTGTTTATTTGTTTTTCATTTATGTCTTACTTAATTGTGATATTAAGTTGTCTTACTCTCAAAATATTTAAAAAATTTGTGTGATTCTTGTAAGAATCCACTTTATCTTTTTGTTGTTATTGCTCTTTTTGTTTGAGTCACACTGCAGATTTTCTTTCTCTGATTTCCTGGTCTTTGTTCTATGTCAAAATTCAGAGGAACATGGCAAGACTTTAGAAGAGTTTGCATTTTATATGACACTTATTGCTTCCATCCTATGTTCAGGACTTATAAGTAAATTAGGAAGGAAACAAAATGAGGGAATGGCTTCTTGTAAATTGTTTCACATCACATACAATGTCTCCCTTACAAGTGTCTGTGACCTTTGGCTTTTTGTTTTGTTTTGTTTTGTTTTTCTTATTGTGAGCTCGACTAGACTTAGAATTAGTAGTTTTGAAAAGCACACTTCTAGGTGTGTCTGAAAGGGTGTTTTGCGGAGAGTATAGATATATGGATCTTTAATTTAGCCTGTGTTTTGTTTTGTTTTTTGTTTCCCCCTGTGGACACATCCACACTTTAAGTAGATAATTGGGGAATGGATGAACACTGAAAAGTTGGTCCTGGTGGAGTCACTCACTAGGGACATGACTTTGGGTGCTAAGTCTCACTATGTGTGACTCTATCATCTCTCTTAATCTGTTTCCTGGCTTTTATGAAGGAGTTTTCCTCTTTTGCCTCTTTCTGCTATGATATTCTGCCTAATCACAGTCCCAGGACATGGCACAAGTCCAGCATGACTGGAGACCTCTGAAACCATAAGCAGAAACAAGCTGTTTCCTCTCTTAGACTCTTTTCTCAGTCAAAATGATGGATAAACCTACCACAGCTTTGCAAGGCTATGCACAATACAAAGAAATGCAGAATGGAGTTCCCACTACATGACAAGCTTGTTTTATTTTTTTTCATATTTTATTTTCAAAATACATTTAAAAATTGTGTTTTTGCAAGAAAAAATATCAATCCAATTATAGAAATATTTTCATGAAGCTGTCTATACAGTAGATGTTAAGAGATTTGAAGGTCACAATAGCTTTATTTAAACACAGACTTAAGTAAAGTCCTGACTCTGTATTTCCCAATAAGCATTTGGTGAAGTTACAGGACAGTGTTTATAATATTGCTTCCTTTTATCTAGCTCATACTGTCTAGATCAATACTTATCAGGATACATCTTGTACTTCCTAAGAAAGTCAGGTTGTCTGTAACATCTCTGTATATGAAGATCTAGAAAACAACTAGGCATTACACCTTCCATCTATATCTTTGTCTTCCCTTTCAGGACCTGTTCATGCTGACATTTTGGGATATGTTCACAGCTCAACTGGCTCCTAAAATAACATATGCAGCTTGTGTGCAGGGCTCATCCAGCTTTCTTTTTATGAGAAGCTTGCATTTCCATGGAAACCAGATGGGCAAAAAAGAAAGGAAAAGTGCATGAGAATTCTAAGCTTTCAGAAACAAAAACTGAATGCAGACTACCTGCCTCACTGGAATTCAGCCTGGAAGAAACCAACAGCAGCCATGGCCTCAGACTGCTGAGGGCACATATGCTTCCTGCTGGCCTGAGTTTAGAAGAAACATATCTTCGGGCAACACGTGTATTTTGAAGTATAGAAGAGCAAAGTTAGAAATCCAAGAACCTAGATCATTTTTCTTCTCTCAGTCTTTGCTGATCTGAAATTCACATTGGCATTCTGTGAAATGGAAAATCACAAGAATGCTTTAAAATATTTATCCTTCCAAATGAATATTGGATGTTACTTAAAATTTTAGACTAGCAAGATGCTCCCTTGGAATCCTTTGGAAATACTGTATTAAAAGTTTCTTATACTGGCACTCTAGTCAAATGATAGATATTTTTCAAATAGAAATCTTGCAATATGAATAAAAATTGTATTTTGAAAAAACCTCTAATCTAAAATTCTAGTGAATAAAATTTACTTATATCAGTACCCAAGTCTACCAAGAGAAGTTTGCAAGTTTAAATGCACTGACATGTAAATAACTATCAAAATATCCATATTATCTTTATCTAAATATAATTTTGCTTTTTTCTTTTTATTATTTTCCTTTTATTTTTTATGTTTATTTATTAATTCAAGTTACATCTCCATCACAGCCCCCTCCCTCCATCCCACTTGATTCCACTCCCCCACCCTTTACCCCCTCCCACCTATCCTACTCCTTGGGTGTGGTGTGTCTCTACATATCAGCCCCCCTCAGTTCATCAGTCACATGAGGGTTAAGGGCTTCTTATTGCACTGGGGGCCTACATGGAAGCTCCCCTAGGGTGAAGTGTCCTGCTAATAGGCAACAAAGTCTATGTTCCTGTTCCTTTTAGTATGTTGGTTGTAGTACAGGTTTCCTGTACTATCTGGCTAAAATCCAGGTATAAGTGAATATTTGCTATGTGCATCTTTCTGAGTCTGGGTTAGCTCAATCAGGATGAGGTTTTCTAGTTCCATCCACTTGGCTGCAAATTTCATGATTTCCTTGTTTCTGATGGCTGAGTAGTATTCCATTGTTTAAGTGTACCACAGTTTTTTTTTTTTTTTTATCCATTCTTCAGTTGAGGGAAATATGGGTTGTTTCCAGTTTCTAATTATTACTAATAAAGCTGTTATGAAGTAACCATCTACCATCCTATAAGAATTAACCCAAAGAAAAAGAAAATGGAAGGCAGACATAAGATAGGGTTGTTATGGGAAGTGGAAGCTTAATGATATTACCATGTGGAGACATATGTCCACATCAGCAACTGGAAGAACTTTCTTTACAAACAATTCTTAGTTGAGGAGCAGTTGGTAGCTACTGGAAGAAAAGCACTGTTTTTCTTTTTTTGAGGTTTGGGCACTTACTGTCCTGGTTGGCTTAAACAAAGAAAAGCAAGTCCCTTATTTACATTTTCAGTTTGGTCATTCATACCTACCATATTATTGATTCATTTAGCACAAATATGTTCCCTGATTCATTTAGTCAGAGTTCTCACTTCACTGATTCAAAATGAGAATTTGGAAATCTAAAAATAGTTTATTTTGATACTTTGGAACAACAACTTGGGTAATGTGGATTGAGTTATCACTTAATCTGTTTTCCCAGAGGTGGAGCTTATTTTTAAGGAGGGAGCAGAGAAAATGTGACCTATAAAAGATTATACAAAGAAACATGTAAAAAGGAACATTACATAAGGAGAACTCTCATGCTCTCTTAGCATACGCCATGATCCTCTGGGCACCGTGTAATTGTCCTGTCATGTAGATTTTTTCCAGATGCCTGGAACTAAATGGATGAACCAGCACTCACCCGCTAAGCAGCAGGTGGAATTGCATGTTAGCGTTGTTGCCTGCTGGTCTTTCAATTTCATTTTGAAATGTCCTCTCAATGCTGTTTTCATTGTAATTTTCCTTTTTTTATCATAGTACTGACCTCTGTTGTTTATCCATAAATTGTCCCCCAAAATACAGCTACCTGAAGGCATACAGTAAGTTGGGTTTTATTTATTTTGCTAGATTTGTGGAAAACAGTCTTCTCAGACTTTACAAGTACACAAATGAAAATATTAGTGATTGTTCTCTAGAGAAAGAAAATCAGTAGTATCCTTGTGTTGTTTACAGGAAGTATGAAGTCCAAGCATCCCAAAGACTGCAAGTCATAATCATATGTACAGTTCAAGAAAACAAATGGTGTCAAAGCCTGACATTTGAATCCTTGAGAAGAGGAGAACTAAAGGGGTAAATTTCATTTTCTGAATAACAAAGTCTGAGGGCAGGAGTTGCAGTTACTCAGGAAATAAAATCAACCATTTTCCTCCCTTTTTGATTGATTTTATTTTAAATATTTTTAATTCAGGATCTCAACAATTTGGATAGTTCCTAGTTGCATAAGGGAATAGGATTACTAAATCCACAGATTCAAATGTTAATCTCCCCCACAAACTCTGCCCAGATGCATCACACACTCTAAATAATATCACTCTAAAACATAAAGTAACTGTCACTAATGAGCATCCTCTGACTTCCTAGCAAGACTAGCAGAAAGCTAAGTGCATGCAGAAAATGTCCCAGTTCTGTACAGTTCCAACACCACCTCATTCTTCTCAATGATGGAGGAATTTCCAGCCATTTTAGTATATGTTGAGAGGTGTACACATGTCTTAATTAATCAATACATTCGGTCCTTTATCCTTTCACTCATATTTTTAGAAATTTAGTGGCTTACAATAGAATATGGTTAAATACTATCTTACCTTTTTGAGTAAATTAAGCCCAACAAAATTCTTATAAAACATTTAGAATTGCTAAATAAGATTCTTTTATGAACAAACACAGTAATCAAATATTTTCCCATTATTAACAGTATTTAAATAAAAATTTTAAAAGCTTTCAAAAGCACCAGATTTTATTAGTTTTTTAATATGAAATTTGAATAAAACACAAAGGTTACTAGAGGCAAGACTATAATAATGTCTCAAAATAATGCTATTTAGTGATTGACAGCTTCTTTATAATCTTTTTCCTTCTTACTTATTTCATAAGTATATGCATAAGATTCCCTTCACTGTAGTAATCTCTTTTCCCTCATCACTGTTGTCACCATCAGCATCGCCGTAAACATTTATTTTCCATCTAAACTATTCTGCAAACATAAGACAATCTTTCAGAATGCAATATAGGTCAAGAAAAACAATTCTTATAAATTTACTGCTTCAAGTATACTAGCGGATGAAATGTTTAACAGAACAATATTAATTTAAAATTACAAATATGACTTTCTAGGCCATGAATCTCAAAATTAATGCAAAATGGTGCTGGAATTTTTAAAAGCATGCTGATTGTTTTTAAATACTCTGACTTTAGAAGCCTGTCAGAGTAGTAGAGCAGCATTCCACCTTTCTGACTTTTTATTAGGGAAGAGCTACATTGTGAAGGCAATCCTCTTTCTACCTCTCTTCCAATAGCAGGTTATTCTGGGTTATCAAGACAATGATATGATAGATTCATAGTTTTCCTTCAAACCATTTGCTCTTCATTGACAAGAGAGATTAAAATTCCTAAATACATGATAGAAACTAAAATATGCCAATAAGATATTCTAAATGAGGTTTAAATATTGAAGGTCATATAATATGAATAAAATATCAAGAGAGTATAAAATATAGTTTTTAAAAATCTTGAAAAATTTATTTTCCATCTATACTTTTGATGCCTGGATTCCTAATCTGCAGATCTTCAGGTTCATGGATAATGTAATGAATGAAGAGGCTTAATCTTGTTTTAATCGATGAAAATTTCATAATCTATGTGTACCACATTTTCTTCATCCATGCATCAGGTAGCAGCTTATTTCCATTTTCAGTTATTTTTTACACTGTTAAAAATAACCACGGGATGCAGACAAGTATCTCTTCAGCACAATTGTTTTGGTTTCTTTGAATTCTGCTTAGTGGTAGGAATGTTGCATTATATAGTCAATAATACAGAAACCTAAGGTGGAGACTGAAACAGAAACCTTGGAGGAACCCAGCTTACTGGCTAGCTCACTTGCTTTGCTTGCTCAGTTGGCTTTCATAATACAGTCCAGGAATCCCCACATGAGGATGGTACTGCCCACAGGAGCCTGCTTGAGTTATTTAGAAAATTCCTCATATAGGTCTACAGGAAATCAGATCCAGGCAGTCCTTAACATTGATATTCTCTCAGATAACTCTAAGCTGTGTGGCTGACAGCTGAAACTAAGATATCTAACTTACTAAGTTAGTTTTTGACAGTTTCATATATGTGTAAATAATTCATTCTGGTGACTTTCTCCCCTCACCATTTCTTATGTCTATCCTATCCCCACTAACCCTTTTGTTTGTGTCTCATTTAGTTTATTCTAGAATTTGGAAGATGACTTTGTTTTGTGTCCCATTTAGTTTAGCCAAGGTTGTTTGTATGATGATTGGATTGTAACTGTCAATTGGATTGTGGTGGAGTTACTATGAATTGAACTCTCATCTTCTGTAAAAGCAACACAAACTCTTAGCTGTTGGGTTACTCTTTCTGAAACCTCTAATGACCATTTTATTGTGAGGACCCAATGGAAGTATCTACACTGGTTGAGAATTCATGATTGCATTGACTGTATATTGAACATAAGATGCCTTTGGCAGCCCTCCCTATTCTGGACTCCTATATTCTTGCTTTCTCCTCTTCCATAATGTTCCAAGACCCTTTTAAAGGATGCTATAATTTTCTTGCTTCAGGCTGAGCACTGAACTGTCACTTATCCTCAGCAACTTGTGTAGCCCATGAGTCTTAGCATTCACTGTATTTAGCTAGAAAGAGAGGCTTCTTTAAGGTTGACAGTGGCACTGGATATAAACCTATACTATGCATTTCAAAAGCAGGTGGACACTATGCCAATTTAGTTAGACAAATGAAATAAGTCCTCTCCCCTCCCCCACAGGGTCTGGGGTCTCTCCCACCATGGATTTCTGAGTGGATTTAGAGTACGAGGCATAAATTCTCTCCCAGGGAATGATCCTGTAATAGTTTTGTTATTGTTTTACAAGTGACAACATCTTACCTGGAGATTTGATATTATAGTTTATAGAACTGGGAAAGACCACTGACACCTGTCACCACCAAGCAGCCTGCACCACACCTTTAGGCATGGAAACTAGATAGCAGAGAAAACGATTCCAGATGAATTGCAGCTTTCTCTTTAAGATGCTACCAAGATGTGTGGTATCTTCAGCAACAGCTTATAATTTGCTGCTGGTAGTAACCGTCTGGACTGGCAAGGGTCTGTGTTGTTTGGTAGTGTCTAGGGTCTCCTTGGTAAATGATTCACAAGAAACATCCAACACTTAGCACTGATTTTTTTATTGAAAATGTTATCCTTTTTGGAGAGCTTTTCCAAGTAATTCAGTATATTTCCCCTCCAAATTTTTGTTTTGTAGGTGGTATATTTTTTATTCATTTTAAACTAGTACTTTTCTATATGGCTTTTCATACTTGGTTAATTTTGGGTAGCTTTCTCTCTATCTCCTGGTCTCCTTATCCTCACATCATACTGCTTAAACCTTCGACTTTCATATTCTCTGTCTCTATCTTTATGTTTTGTAAGTTTACTACCCTCTCTCACATAAGGCATCCCCCTTCAATGACTTCATTTTAGGTTTAACACATCTGTTGGATGTCAAATTTGGATTGGTGGTCATAAAATCTTTTAACTGGCTTTTATCTTGGAAGGTTTTTATTTTTCTTTTTCCAAATAACAATGGATTCTTTTGATAGGTAAAATAGTCCGTATTCTTTCAGAGCTTGCAGCGCATTGCACAACGCTCTGCTGGATTTTAAAGTTTCCGTTGAGAAATACAACTGCTATTCTGATGGACTCTGCTTTACAAGTGACTTGAGCTGATTCCATACGGCTTTCAATATTCTTTCTTTGATTTATGTTTGCTGTAGTCACTCTAATATGGAGTGACGGATTTTTTTTTCTAATTTTCTATTTACTGTACATTTACCTTTTATACATGAATGGACATTTTCTCTCTGAATTTTGAAACTTTTATTCTATGATTTTATTGAAGTTAAGTAACGGACCTTTGACCTGTATTTTTCCTTAATGTCAAAAATTCTTATACTTGCCCTTTTTATTGTGTCTTATATTAGTTTGTGAGATTTTAAAAAGGTTACCATTTTGTAGGATTGAATGTTTCATTTCCTATATCTCATTCAAGCACTTATGTTCTGTCTTTCATTTCTAATTATTTATTTATTTTCTGTTTCTTTACTGGTGTAGCAATATCCTTTTTTATGTTTATTTATTACTTCAGGTTACATCTCCATCATAGTGTCCTCTTTCCACCCCTACCAGTCCCGCCCTCCCACCCTCTACCCCCATCCCTTCCATCCCACTCCTCTGGAGTGGAGTGTCCCTATATGTCAGTTCCCTGCCCCAGTTTAGCAGTCATATGAGGGCCAAGAGCCTCCTTATACACTGGGAGCCTACAAGGCAGCACCAGTAGGGCAAACTGTCTCATTGACAGGGAACAAAGTCTATGTTTTTGATCCCTTTGGTGCATTGATTGTAATACAGATATCCTGTACTATATGGCTAAAATCTGATTATAAGTGAATAGATGCCATGTGCATCGTTCTGAGTCTGGGTTGGCTCACTCAGGATGAGCTTCTCTAGTTCCATCCATTTGGCTACAAATTGCACAATTTTGTTGTTTCTGATGAGTGAGTACTATTTCATTGTGTAGATGTACCACAGGTTTTTTTTTTTTTTTTTTTTATTCATTCCTTGGTTGAGGGACATCTGGGTTTTTTTCCAGTTTCCAGCTATTACAAATAAGGCTGCTATGAACATATATGGAGGAAACGTCCTTGTGGTTTGGTGAGGAATCATTTGGATGTATACCAAGAAGTGGTATGGCTGGGGTTTGAGGTAGAGCTATTCCAGGGTTTCTAAGATATCGCCAGACTGATTTCCAAGGAACCCAAGAAATTAAATGCCATGAAACCAAATAATCTAATCAAAAAATGGAGAACAGAGCTAAACAGAGAGTCACAAAGGAGGAATCCCTAATGGCTGAGAGACACTTGAAGAAATGCTCAGCATCCTTAATCATGAGAGAAATGCACCTCAAGACAACTTTGAGATTCCATCTCACACCTGTCAGAATGGCTAAGATCAAAAATTCAAATGACAGCACATGTTGGCGAGGTTGTGGAGAAAGGGGAACACTCCTCCTTTGTTGATGGGAGTGCAACTTGAACAACCTCTATGGAAATCAGTCTGGCGATATCTATGTTCTATCTTTTATGCAGGCCATTCTGTTGGATAGAATTTCAATTTTTAATAGATTAATTTAATTTTTCAATTCCAGATTTCAGTTTTATTTCCTTTAGTGTTTCTAATTCTTTGTTGAATTCAATTACTACAGCTTGTGTTGTCTTCATTACTTCATTCAGCTGTTTGTGTGTCCTTTGACTTGGTTCTGCTTATTCCTGTCCTTGCTAAGTTCATTCAGATCCTTCTTAAATTCCTCAAACTCTTTAGGCATGTTTATGATATTATTTTTGAATTCTGTTATGTTATGAATTTTAGTTTAAGTGTTCTCTTTGGAGACATTTAATGTGGAGTTGGTAATTGTTGGGGTGTTTGTAGTTTTACTAGGGTACTGGAAATAGGTTGTAGGTTGTGTTGTTTGATGAGAGCTCTTAGTCCACTGGGCTGAAGTCCCAGGGCAGGGTAGTGAGCTGAGCAGCTTGAAGATGACAGTGGGGATGAACCAAAGGCAAGCTAGTTCCTTTGAAGAACTAAAGGGGAAGCTACAGACTGCTCTAGGGCATAGGAGAGGACTAGAGAGTTTAAGAAAAATCCCGATTTGATGGAGCAGATATGTATGGTCCTAGAATTTGGAAGATGGTCATTTACCTGGTGCCAGGAGCACAGTATAAAGGGTAGAGCATGCAGGACTGAAGCAGAAGAAGCCAGATCTTTACAGTTGCCTAGTGCTGCATGGGCCAACTACCTGGGCAAGTTCACAAGGTAAAATTCATGAAGGTATGAGGCCAATTCCCTACCAGGTGCTGGAGACTGCATTCTGTGTTGAAACTTTTCTCTAAAGGTCATATCAAACAGAGAATTCACAAAGGAGAAATCCCTAATGGCTGAGAGACACTTGAAGAAATGCTTAGCATCCTTAATCATCAGAGAAGTGCAACTCAAGATGACTCTGAGATTCCATCTCACACCTGTCAGAATGGCTAAGATCAAAAACTCAAATGACAGCACATGCTGGTGAGGTTGTGGAGAAAGGGGAACACTCCTCCATTGCTGGTGGGAGTGCAGAATTGTACAACTACTATGGAAATCAGTCTGGTGATATCTTAGAAAATTTGGAATAACTCTACCTCAAGACCAAGCCATACCACTTCTGGGTATATATCCAAATGATTCCTCACCAAACCACAATGAAGTTTCCTCCATCTATGTTCATAGTAGCCTTATTTGTAATAGCTAGAAACTGGAAACAACCCAGATGTCCCTCAACTGAGGAATGGATAAAAAACACTGTGTTACATCTACACAATGGGATACAGACATCCAGAAACAACTAAATCATGCAAATTGCAGCCAAATGGATGGAACTAGAAAAGCTCATCCTGAGTGAGCTAACCCAAACTCAGAAGGATGCACATGGCATCTATTCACTTATAATCAGATTTTAGTCATATAGTACAGGATAACTATACTACAGCCAATGCACCAAAGGGAACAGGAATATAGACTTTGTTACCTGTCAATGAGACAGTTTTCCCTAGTGGTGCTGCCTTGTAGTCGCCCAGTATATGAGTAGGCTCTGGGCTCTCATATGACTGCTGAACTGGGGTGGGGGACTGATATGTAGGGACACTCCACTCTGGAGGAGTGGGATGGAAGGAATAGAGGGTAGAGGGTGGGAGGACGGAACAGGGAGGGGTGGAAAGAGGGCAGTGTGATGGAGATGTAACCTGAAGTAACAAATAAACACAAATTTAAAAAAAGACTTCACAATATAACATAACTGAATCATTCTTTGCCTGAATATTCTTGAGTCTTATGTGTATGCATAATTTATTTCACAACCTTCTGACAAAAGATATTCTGTTTACATTCTTAAAGTTCTATTCCCTAGTCTCTGTTTTATAGAACTGGAGGAGATCAGGAATAAAGAAAGCTATCAGCACCTTTGGCAGTGACACACATGCACACCATAGTGTGAGTAAGGCAGATTCTTGTGATCCTATTGTGCTGTCAAGTTTAACTCTGAAATACATGACTGATTATTTAACAGATTATTCTGCTAAAGCTTCTTGAAAATTTAGAAGCATTTATTGCTCTTTTCTTTTTTTCACAGACATATATTTTCTCTTTTCTGGATCACAAAAACAAGAAATTGGTTGTTCAGTAGATGTCACTATAAGGCTGCTGTTCTGCCATTTAATACTTTCCACACAGTCAAAGATGAACCAAGCATTTGCCATTTACTTCCATCTGCCTTAATGTTAAATACATATATGCATATGTACATTTATATTCTTATATTCTTATTAATATTATTTTAAAATTTACCTTTACTGTTTGTAGAGATGATTTCTTGTATGCATGTGTACATTTGTTTTTGTGTGTACACAGTGGGTGAGTGCAAGCGTGTGCATGAGCATGCATGCACATGTACATGCCATGATGTAGGCACCCAAGCAAATGAACAGGTCTGTGTATAAGTTTGAGAGATCTAACTCTGTTTTACAGGCTTTTAAGCAAGGACTGTCTCCACAGCTCCTGGTTTTTTGTTTTGTTTTGTTTTTTAAAGAAGACATTGCTACTAAGGTTGCAGACCACTAGGCCCAGATAGTTTTCTGAGTTTGGCGCAAAACGGAGGACTCCCTTTCTCAGTGGGTCTTCCTCTTATCTGCCTGATCTTATTTGGAGAGTGTCTCTAGGCATAGATACCTGATCTTATTAGGACGATGGCCCTGCACAGAGCTTCCTGCCAGCACTGCATGATTCAGCACAAAAGTCCTGCTCAGCCCTTCCTGTCTGTATGATAATTAGGTACTGTGTTAGGACCAATCAGCCTTTCTTGCCTGTAACCCCAAGAACCTTTATACAGTGCTTTACTGGCAGAACATTAAAAAGAGATGTCTCTCTGAAGCTGACGACTGGAATCTCTTTCCACCATATTCACTGGTGTCTGTACCCTGGTTGCCTTATCTGCTCCCTTTGCCCCTGTGGGCTGGTGGTCAGTGCCCCCTGAGAAAGGGGAGAACCACATATTTTGAGATATCAAATTTTCAGTATCTCAGACTGCCATGGAGCATGATTTGAAATTTATAATTCCCCTATCAAATTTTGGAATTGGATGGGAGAGGATGCAGAAACCAACAACTGAACATAAGCTGGAGAGAGAGCCAAAATTTTAGATCTCCATTGGATCCCTCCACTTGGGACTTGGGAAATTCTACAGAAGAAGGGGAGGGAGGATTTTAGGAGCAAGAAGGGTTGGGGATTCCAAGAGAACACAGCCCAGAGACATAAACTAATCAGGGTTCATAGGGGTTCACAGAAACGAAAGCAGCAATCACTGAGCCTGCATGGGTAGGCATAGGTCCTCTGCATATACGTTACGGTTGTTAGTTGGGTGCTTTTGTAAGGCTCCTAAGAGTGGGAGTGTGGGTGTCTCTCACTCTGTTGCCTGCTTTTTGGGACCCTTTTCCCCTTACTGGTTTGCCTAGTCCAGCCTTGATATGAGGATTTGTGTCTAGTCTTATTGTATCATGTTATGCTGTGTTTTGACAAAAAAAAAAAAAAAGAAATAAAAAGCAAAGGACGTGTTTGGTCATGGGGTTTTAGCACCAAATGAATGAAAAAAGAAAAAGAAAAAGATAAAAAGAAATAATAAGGAAAGGGCATGATTGGTCCTAAGTATGATAGAGGAGAAAATGTATTATAGGTAAAAGGGAGAACATAGCCAGAGGTAGGACAACTAGGAGAGACCAGAGTGGAAATACACTGAACCATGTGAGGAGAAGAGGGATGGGAAGTTGGGGAAAGAAGAGAACCAGGTATAGCAGCCAGGAGACACAAAAGAGAATGGGGTAACCAAAATGGTGGTATTATATAAGGAAAAGCAGCCTAGCTCCTGGGGATGCAGTGTTTAGGGTAGGGAATGGTGTATACAAGCCAAGAGTACCCAGTAACAGGTAGGGGCTGAGGGATGCTTGCAGAGTCTGGTGGCCAGAGTTGCTTTGATATGTTAGATGAACATTTCAGCCATTTGTCCCAGGTTTGAAACCTAAGATCTTTCAGGTGATATTGTTGAACCCGAGAGGGGCTCCCCAAATCCTGACGCCCAGAGACCACCAATGCCGCTGATTCGCTGTAATAGACAAGAGGTTTATTTAAGCTGACGCGCCAGGGTTCGACTCCCCCGTAGAGGAATGAACCCCGTAAAACGGTTCTCTGGCCCTTTAAATACATAAGTGGCTACAAAAAGGTGGGGGAACCAAGGAGTAGTTTTTTTTAGCCTGCCAAGCAACAGCCACAGGTGGTGATAAAGGAACAAAGAGTATGTTAAGTTAGGTGGTGATGCAAGTGGGAGTGTAGGCAGGGATCTGAGGGGAGTCTTAACAAACTGGCCAGCTATACAAGCTTTGTTATTTTCAAGGACCGAGTTCTGTAGAAGGTTTCCAGAAGGAGTGAGGTCAGGGTCTCACCACAGAGGAGAAGGCCATGTATTCATTAATTTTTACAGCCTTACATTCCCCTCTTCTTCAAGTGAGTGATTTCAATCCTGAAATCAGGGGTCTATATGTGTAATGTAACTTTTAATCAGTCCCCAAATACCTGGACATTTTAGTAGGGAAGGATCATTTTACTTTAGCAGAAGAGACCAACTGATCCAGAGTTGTTACTCTTTTGTCCATTTTGGGGGGTGAAAATCACATCAGTCACCACATTTGGGGAATGGACTTTTGTTTCCCAGAGCCAGCAGGAAGAAGGACCCAGGGGCAAATAAGAGGCAGACTGAGTTGGAGACATTTAGGCAGCTCTAAAGTGCAGTCTTACATGGCCTTAAAGTTACCCCTTGGCAGGCCACAGTAGAGTTTGACATAGGTGCAGGAAGGAGAGTTAGTTTTTCATTACCAGGGCCATGGTGAAACCCAGGGCGTCAGGCTGGTCCTTGGGCAGGGTGTAGGGCAGGCAGAGCAGGGAGGCATTGTACCTGACCAAGGCCAGCAGTTGCAGGGCAGACACCCGGCCAGCGCTGTTCCCTATTGCTGTGGGTGGCAGGTGAGCCTCAGCTTCGTGATCTTGTCGTAGGGGCGAGTTGGTCCTGGAGGCATCGCCACGACCGGCCATCCTGACCCAACCCCGGGGACCCCGTTTTGTCTAATGTTTTTTTTTTTTTTTTTTTTTTTTTTTTTTTTTTTTTTTTTTTTTATGGGCCAGGCCCTGGCTTGGTGCCGACAGGACACCCGGGACTGGGCAGCCGCCAGGGTCCGGTGACACTCTCTTAGTCGGAAGTCCCTGTGGGGCACATCGCGGGCAGCATTCAGGGCGGCAGCAGGAGGCACTCGGCACCCAGGGCCTGCACAGCAATGTGCGCCATGGCAGCAGTGGCTTGTAGTTCGAGCCTGGTGCGGTGGCGGTGGCTCTGGACCGCTCCAAGCAGGCAGAGAAGGCAGGCACTGCGGCGACTGCGGAGCCCAGGAAGGGCGCTGCGGGGCCGCTGCGTTAGGGGCTGCAAATAGCGACTTAGTTTTTGTGTATCTATTGTCTGAGGAGGGTTTTTTTTTTACCAGTTTGTTTATCTTTTGGCTTCAGAGTGAGGACGTGAAGCGGCCGGTTTCCCTGGTCATCAGGGGGTCCACACTCCCTGAGCAGGAGTGTAGTGGAGTCTGGAGTGACAGCCCTCTGACTTTTTGGTCCCTGTGGCAGGGCTCCCTCCCTCGGCTCTTGGCAGGGGTTTTAGCGAAGCTTAGGGCTGGGCTGTCGGGACTCTTTGAGGCTATTGGGGGGTTTAGGGCCGGGGAATAGCTTGGGGAGAGTGCAGTGCTCCTTGTCCCCAGCACAGCAGTGTTCACAGTGGCTGCAGCATGGGGGCTTAGGAGGGAAGGAAGGCATGGGGAGCTTGCGCTGTTCAGGAACGCGCATCGCCACCCTGGCTTGGGGGCGTGGTTCGGTGCCCATGGCTGGCGGGCACTCTCCGGTATCCAGCTCCAGGTCGGCAGCAATGGCGGTGTTCACGGTGGTGGCGGCGGCCGTGGGGGGCACTGGGCATGGCTGTAGTGGCCATTGCGGGGGCCGCAGGGCCCCGAGCAGCTGGGCGAGATGGAGCGGAGGGCCGGCAGGGCTGTGGCTGCATGGCTGTGGCTGTGCTGATATCTATGGAGGGAACAAAAAGCCAAACTCACAGAGGATGGGGGGGGGGGAGACTGACAAAGCCTCCCACATCAAGACATAAGGCACTTGATCTGGGTGCCCGTGGGGTCTTGAATTAAAAATTTTAGACCTAACCTGTCTAACTTTGTCTAATGAAAAAGATCCTTTGGGTGGCCACCCAACCTGAAATGTAGGCTATTTTGAGGCAAATAGAATTTGTCATCTTTTTAAATTATGACTGACAGGTCATGTGTTTTATTTTTTACTTCAGTCCAGTGGCTCAGAGTCAAAGACAAAGGAGTCATTAGCGTCTGTCCCATCGTCAGATTGTCAGAGAAAGGGGAATAGTTACAAATTACAAACAAGGAGACTGAACAAGACAGAACATAAACAACGTGACTTAAGTTGCGAAATTGCCTTCAGAAACAGACGGGAGCCTCTTAGAGGTTCGCCCCTATGTCGGAGCTACCAACTACAGGTGCTGGGACTGTCAGCTACAGATGGTGAGAGCCTCTTATGAGGTTCCCTCCAATGTTGGAGCTACCAACTACAGGTGCTGGGGCTGCCAGCTACAGAGCCGGCCTACCGGCAATACACAGGGCAACTCGCACAGAACAGACAGATAGACAAACAAAGTTGCTCAGATCAGACAGATAGACAGAGTTGTTTAGAACAGACAGATAGATAAACAGAGTTGCTCGAGCATGTACACCTCTGAATCCTGGAGTCTTGGGGTTGGGGGCATTCAGGCACTTCCCGGCCAATGCACCAAATGTCATGCGTGTTGTAGTATGCAGATCAGGTTCATGTATATGTATGGTGTGAAGAATATATATTATTTTCTCCACAATGCCTTTACTGGGATGGCTCCCACTCATTTTAATCCAAGATGCTTGTAACAATGTCCACTTCTCTCAACATTGTCTTTTATCCAACTCTGATAGAAGAAATTAGAGAAATCCATGTAAAAGTTTTATTTCTGCATTGCTAAAGATCAAGATGATGTATTGCTACACTGGACATTTCCTACCCTTTGACTATGACATGGGCTTCCTTTTGAAGCTCCCTTTATCCCCTGGCACGATGAAGAAGTAGTTATTTTGAAAGAGGCGTGTTCTTATAGGTGGTTGTCAATAATGGAAAGGCAAGTTCTGTAACTTAATATTGCTTTCCATGCTGCTTTGACGTGGGCCTGGATAACATCACAGTATATATTAAACTTTCAAACTCCTCAAGCCGAGTGCAGATATTTCTTGTCACATAACTTTTCTGGATGGCACTTCTCAGGATTACAAGTCCGAAAAGTCTAACAGAGTCACTGTTACCTTCAGCTGGCAAGGCATTCTTTGCAGGGGAAATGGTAATAGATAAATGTGAGCCTTTTATTTAAATTTTAATTTTGGTGTGTCTGTGTGTGTGTATGTCTGTGTGTATCTGTGTGTATGTATGTGTGTGTATGTATCATGGTGCACATACAGCAGTCAAAGGACAACACACCTATTACCACGTAGGTCCTGGAGATTGAAGTCGAGTGGCCAGGTTTGGCAGTAAGCATCTTTATTTACTACACCATCTTGTACCCCAGACAGGGATTCAGTCAATTATCTACCCCATAAAACCCATACATCCAGAAAACATAAGACTTTCCTATGTGATTAATATGGATAATTAAGTTCAGATATTCATAGTTATGTATCTTCATATTATAAAACATGCAAAGAAAAAAGCAACATTCACTTGTCTTCATAATCTGTAAGAAATAGCTATCTATAGGTTTTAAGAAATTCTTTATGGGGCTTATATTGCCATCTCTAACAGATTTTTAGATGTAATATAGCTTAGTTTAAGTCAAAGAAAGATTGAAAATTATTAGAAGTATCAGAATAAAAATTGTACATGAAATTTAGCATTAGACTGAAGGCATTACAGAAGTCATTCTTAGCCATCACATCTCATAGATAAGTACTGAATTTATAGGGGAATGAATTCCTCCAATGGACTGAATAATAACTTTTTAGATAGGAATGGGATATTATAAAAGCAATTATCATGTCTATTTCAAAATTATGCTGATCTTGCTGGGGGCATAATTTTTTAGCAATCATTTTTATCTCATGTGATACTTTCTTAAATCATCCAACTTCCTTTTATTATGCTGTGGACACTGTGTCCTCAGTTCTACTGATCCCTTAATCTTGCTTAGTTGTGTATTTTCCTAAGATTATTAGAACATATATGCAATCTGACTCCAAAGTTACAGTTCATTAAAATCTCATCTAAGTTTCTAATAATTGTTAAACTAGTACTCAAAATACAAAGTGGCACTTGCAATGATTTAAAGTTAATTACTAAGTTGGTAATTGTTGCACTAAAACATGTAGTCATCAAATTCAATATTCTATCCTTCCTTAAATTAAACAGTTTTTATTTATATTGCATACAACATCCTTGTAACTAACTTATTTTAAATACAGTTTGAAATGTGCAAAGCTTACATATACTACCTTTTGGAATAACTTTGATTATATATTATTTATATTATAAACTAACCAAATTAAGCATATTAAGGACTAACCAAATTGGCATTTTTCTCTCCTCTTATTAATGGGGTACAGAAAGGCACAAGGAATAAATAAAATGTATTTTAGGTTGCTTCACATAATTTTGGAAAAATCTTTTGATTTCCTCTTAGTTCAAAAAACAGAAAACAATTTATAAGCTCTTTAGTTAAAAAAGAGAAATAAGTCTTTTGCTTCATCTGTTTCTAACTGACCTTAGCTTAACTGTATTTTATTAAATTACTCATATTTAAGAAAAGAAACTTTCTGTAATTTTTCTAGTTAGAGTAGTCTCTACGAGAGGGATACAATTATCCTTGAAGTAAAAACTAATACAGTTAAAGAGTCACAAATAAATATGTTCTATCCCCTTAGGACACAGTCCTCTGAATCTATGTGAGCACTTTGTCCCTATTACAGACACTCCTAAAAAACAGGAATCACTAGGCACAACAAAATCTCATTGTTATGCTGCATCTCCCAACATACTGATATTATCTTCAAGAGCGAATTATTTCCTGTCCTTATTTGAAGCAGATATTCATTCTAAAGCAGACATGAATAGAGAACAGCAAATGAGTCTCTAGATTCTAGTATATGTATACATACTAAGTACATTATTAGAAATATGTTTGTAGTTTCCTTCTGTATATTCTCTGTTCACATATGGACTTCACCACACCATACACATGCCATTTCAGTGATAAGAGGAATTATTTCAATTTGATGTATCCATGTATGTTTTTCAGATTAATTTTTCATAAAACCTCACTGAAGTAAGCAAGACATTTATGCACCTTTAACTGATGAGAAAAAAAAAGCCAGATACTTAAGATCTTCAAATTCTGTAGTCATCTACTTCTGTACCAAATATACTGTACTGTGAAATGAATGAATCTGTTTGATTCATGCAGTTCTCAAGAGCCAAGAGAATCAAGTTAGGAAGCTCTGAAGACAAGTTGTAGTCTGAAAAGAGAAGTATCCTGTTTCTAGAGTAACGACCATTAAAACTGTAGTCACCAGTGGTAGCGTCGAACTTATTTCCTTTGATCTGAAACAAAGCATGGGAAGAAAATTTAAAAGTTCTAGCACTCCATTGTGACTTCTAAAATTATTTCCTCCAGAGGCTAGACACCCATAAAGTACCAGAATACAAGTATTGGCAGGAATTCGTTTAGAATTCCCATGCTAGAAAAATAAAGTTAGTACATCTAAATCACTTTCATACTTGAAATGAGCCCATCTAAAATATCCATTTTTACCAAAATTAAATAATTGTAGTGAAGCTAAGGAATGCAAACATAGTATTTTTTAGGTAGCCTATATATTAAATATATATGTGGGTCAGTGAAATACCACCTTGAGTATGGGTACTTGTTGCCAAGTTTGACAACCCCAATTTGATTGTTTCAACTCTCATTGTGGAAGGAAAGAACTGACTCCTTCAACATGATATGCTGTGACCTCGGTACACTTACTGTGGAATAAATATCACCCTATTAAATAAACAAATGTAAAAATACATATATAGATATAATATTAAATTAAGCAAATAAATATTTCAAGCAATTATAAACATTCTAAACAGCAGAAGTGCTAATCATATGTAACTAACGATCTTTATGTTTGACTTGTCTATACTCCTGATGCCAGTTATATTTCATAGAAATCATTTTGTGTTACAGATAATCTTCAAATAAATTGTACAGTAATTAGTTGTGGACAAACTATGGTGGTTTGCAATCTCAGATCTTTGGACAAAAAACAGAGGCTAACTAAAGGAAACTTGTGATCATCATGTTAGTATCTTTGAATCAGACAAATATTTAACTTTTAAAATATATAGAGAATATAGAGAAGTTTTACACACGATTTTCTTATGCCTTCTCATAGGATATGAGTTCATAACCACGTTTATTTACTTTCTTTGTCAGATGAATTGAAGACGCTCCAAACTTGCTTCAGGTATGATTTTAAAATCATGCTAGCCAGGAGGTCTGATCTTGGATATTCCTCTGCCTGTGTTTTCAGACCACGGCAGAGAGGAGACAGAGTCACTATTAGCAGAGGGACATTGCCTTGTGACATGATTGGAACTCTACTGCAGAACAGGTAGCAGGGACACCACCAGAACCAATCTTCAACTAAAGAAGGTCCCTTAGCCTTCAAAATAACAGAAGAAGTGCTAATCATAAATAGGTAATGATCTTTATGTTTGACTTGTGTGCATTCCTAATTCCCGTTGTATTTCATATAAATCAATTACTCATTGTGGCATCCCTCTGGCCTACTTGTCTCTAAATGTGCCCCAGTGCAGACACACTGCAAAAATCCTAGTCCTTTATTCCTCTTTTCATGATTATCAAAGAAGTTCCTGAAGTAACATTCTAGACTCTTTATAAATCATTGAAAACCTATGGGCATTATAATATCAGAACTCATAATTATTCTCTTCTGTTCTTTTAATCAATAATGCTCACTTAACTTAAAAAAATGTTTGCAAAGTTGACTTTGACAAATCATGAGAAATCAGATAAAAGTTTGATGTTGTAGAATTGTTTAAATAATTTGTAGCAGAAAAGTGCAGGTTCTATTCATGTGGCAATCTATTTATTTATTTATTCATTTATTTTCACATTTATTTATTTCTTAAAGTTACATAGCCTCTCCCCTCCCCCTCCCAGACCCACCCTCTTACCCTTTTTCCTTTCACCCTCCTATCTGCTTTTTTTTTGAATTTAAAGTATATCTCCCCCCCAATATCTCCCCCTCTTAGTCCAATAAAAAGCTCTTTTCTTATAACAATAAATACAATACAAAACAATAAGAATAATTAGGCTATAATTATGAAAATTATAAGTTATAACATACATTCCCAATGTCCAGTCCATACCTATTTGGCAAGTGATATTTCATGTGGTGATCTTGTTTTTATTTTTACATTCAAGCATGCTAGAGGGAGGTCTTCTACCACCCGTTCTGAGGCAATCTCTAATTGGATAATAAAAATTGCTGATAGTCATTTACCTGGGCATAGAGAGAATAGGAAGGCAGAACTTTCTGGGGCTAACTAAAAAACCCTGGGAAGAGACAGAGGAAGCTTTCTTTCAGCTAGGACTCGGAAGCAGCAGGTCATCTGAGTGTGAGCTGTGAGGTACAGCCAGCCACATGGCAGACTGAGAATAGCTGGTTGGGTTAATTTAGATTAGCTAATTGAGAGTCAGCTAAGACTTAAGCATTGAAACTTTAAAAGGTCTTGATGTATTTAATTATTGGGAAAAGGCCACAGCGAGTTTCAGGCTGCCAGCTAAGGCAGGACAAAAGTCTCCCCCTAGGCTGCCACTGGCTTCTCTGCTGGCCTAATATAACAGCTTATAGTTATTAATAAATATATTAGTTAACTGAGTTGCAGCTTCAGGGGTTATGAGGTCAACCTTGGCCCAGGGCTTTATTCCCAGGATAGGTCAAGCCACCAGCTAAGGTGAGTCAGGTCCTCTAGGCCTCCAGGTTTCCTGCCATGCTGCCTTTTACTCTTTAGGTGGCTGGTCCACTGGCCTAATATAGCAGTTAATAGTTAGTAATAAATATCTTTTAACAAGTTTGCAGTTTCACAGGCATTGCACTTGTTGAGTTCTAACTCAGACCCCCAGTGGGGTACATTTTAAGGGAACACTGTGAAATAAGAACAATAACATGTGGCTTGATGACCTCTTTTTGTTGTTGTTTTGTTTTTTTTCTTTATTTTTTAGAGACAAGGTTAATTTGTATAACAGCACTGGCTATCCTAGAACTCTATAGACCAACTGGCCTTGAACTCTCACAGATCCAGCTGCCTCTGTCCACTGAGTGCTGGGATTAAAGGCTCATGAAGCCACACCGGGTTCAGCTGTAATGTATGGAGAGAAAACGGGAACTGTCCAGGCAGCCACTGGTATGTCATTTCTTAGTTTTGGAAGCTGCAGGCCCTGCACTTCCTATATAATCAGATATATTTATCCCTCTCAGGTCTCTGAGGTGGTTGAAGAATAGATAGCTAGAGTCTCAAAGTTAAATTTTGAGTTGTTTAGGAATCAAGAGGGTGTTCTGGATCTAAGAAGATGTTTTTAAAATTGTGATTCAAATTAGTATGAATGCTGAGTTAGATATAGAACTTTAAGCTCATGGAGATGGTTAGATCGTAGAATGTTAAAGTCAGGTGCCAAATACATATGGACTGGACATTGGGAATGTATGCTGAGCCATATAACTCTCATAATTGTGGCCTATTTATTTCTGTTGTTTTGTATTGTATTTATTATTATAAGAGGAAGAACCATTTGTTGGACTGAAAGGGGGAGCTGTTGGGAGGAAAAAGATATACCTTAAACTTAAAAAATAGGGAAGAGGATGGGGGGTTGAGGGCAAAGAGGGTGGGAGGGTAGGAAGGAGGGGGGGAATAGCGAGGGGATTGTGATTGGGATGTAACTTGAAGAAATAAAAAATAAATTAAAAATGATGCAATTGTGTAGAACTGCATGCAGTATTTTTCAACAACATGTTCTTTTGTTGGAGTCATTTCGCTCTGATTTTTTTTTTTTTTTTGGTCTGGGGCCTCTGGCCATGTGGAATTTTTTAACTGTCTTCTGGACTTGGGTCCAAAGGGGGCCCTTTGGTGTAGGAGTTGAGTTGCCTTACTCCACCACTATAAGGGGAGTCATTCAGCCCCGCCTCCTAGGTGGAGACCTAACTAATCCAGGGGGTGGAGCTGTGTACAAATAAGCTCTGGTTGCCCACTGGAAGGGCCAGTACTAGTAAAAATGTCCGATATACAACAGTTTCAAATACCTTGCAGTTTGCCCGGGGTTGGCTTCTGTGGTGGGTAAATATGCCTCACCCCCAATAGTCTTGCCGCTCCCACAGCCTGGAAACTGGCCAGTGATGTCACCGCAGTGGGTTGCAATCTTCAGCTGCGCTAACTTCCAAGGGTCGCAACCTTTCACCAGATAGCTGGATCCTCTGTGCGAGACCTGGGGGTGCCCAGCAGGGTGGAGATTATCTCTTTGTGGGATCTGAATCTGCCCACTGGGTATTAGATTGGAACTTACCTGGCGTGTCTCTCCTGGTGGGGGATGGGGGATCCTGATTCCGGGATTCAGCGGCTTCCTTGCATGTCCGAGAGTGGGAGGGAGTGTCCTGCCCAGGGACTCCCAGTGGTCCCTGGGTAGTTGGGTGAGATCCAGAGGGGTCGAGCCATTTGTACAGCGTTCTGCAACACTCACTGCCCTGTGACTGTTAACCCCGAAATCAAAATACGTCCGCGCAGGCCGCCGCCATCTTGGATCCCCTGTATGTGTGTTTTTAAGGATTAATATTATTGAACTACTAATTGGCATTCTCTTCCTTGGAAATATCACAGGTCCTAGTCCCAGATTTTTTTTTTTTCAGTTGTCTGTAGCTCTGTGCATAGCAATGAGACGTCATAGGTTTTTTTCTGTCCACTTTGGTATACCCATTAGTGTTGCCTTTGTGCACGTCACATTTGGTTAGGTATGTTGATGGGATTTTATATGTTTTGCTTCTAATATTATTAGGAGACACAATCTCACAGAAAGTTACCTTATATTCTGGGTATCTTACTAATTTTCTGACTTGTCTTCCACAATGATTCCTTAGCCTTAAGTGCAGGAGTTTTGTGATATTGGGACTGTACTCCACAAGTCTGCATTTTGATTGGTGGTGGATTTCCACTGCTTTAACGACAAATGTTTATAGATTGTTGTCAGAGATTATGATGGGTTCGTAAATTAATGATAATATATTCACCTCCTATACTAATGAATTCACTGACACTGAGTAGTTAGCCAGATTTCTAGTAACAGGCATTTTTTTCTTTTTTATCTTGTTGAGCAGGTCTTAAGTCCAATTAAAGAATTGTTAGGTACCACCAAGATATGCATGCCACTACTGCCTTCTTAAGGTTATTGTGCCGTGCTAAAAGTTCACAGGCATCATAGCTGAGCAGCACGGTTGGTTGCTACCCTCTTCTGAAAGCCTGCATGTTGCTTTCTGATATCATGAAAGAGGGGAGATTGAAGTCAGTTCCAGCTCAGGAGTCTCTGGTCCTGTTTCAGAAGTGCATGGAGCAGAAACAAATTATCCTCTTGTTTAGTTTTATAAACTATTTCCTTATATGTGGGGAGAGTTTACACACACAAGTATATTATATGTACATTTCATATGTGTGAGGTACAGTTTACATCTATATTTATATGTATTATTTTATAGAATGGATGCATTGGAATTAATATATCATAAAATTATTTTATAGCCTGACATATTAATAAGAAAATATGTATATTTATCATGAATTTGAGCAAATCTAATGTTAAATTATAATTTTAAACATTTTTAGACAGTTGAATCACTTGGAAGGCTGCCTCAGTTTCAGTTTGAAAGACTAACTGGTTGTCTGTGGAATAATGTGCATTAATATTTCTTGAATCAATGGATAGGAGAGATAGGTATCATACTTTGTCTTATACATTTTTATGTCTAAACTATTTCCATGCATTTATGAAGAAAAAAATCAATCACAAGAATTTCATTCTGTCTTATAATTTTATTTGCTTTCTTGAACAGCTTGTATGTCCACCATTTCATGTTTACCATGAAGTCTGTGGCTTAACACATACTGACTTGCTATGAATCCTGAGCTGAGCCTGGGATGCAGAATATTACATTTCTCTCATTATTGAATTTGTGGTTTTAAAGTGCTTTATGTTTAGCTGGGAAAGTGTCTCTTAACTTCCCAGTGGAGTGTTTCTAAGAGACAGTTCACATTTGCCAGAGGATGTGATATTCATTGTGTCTGGAGAGGTTTTACAGCTAACATGAGGCCAGTAAACCTCAAAGACTGAGTGTCTACTGCCTGCATTGGATCCATGTGCCTGCTGGCAAGGGACAATATAGAAAACGCAATCAGATTTGAAAGGAATCTGATGGAAAAGGTTAGAGTTGATTTTGGCAGTAGGAAAAAATGCTTTGGAGCCTTTCTAAAGCAGTGCATATTAAGCATTATAGGCATTTTTTTTTAGAGTAAGATTCTTATAGATTTAAATAGGAGTTAGTATACCTACCTCAAAAGTTGCTTTGGAAAAAAAAAATCCAAGTTGTAACCTGGGGCTCAAAGAGCTGACACAGAAAGACAAAGTGCCCAGGAAATCATGTTGCAGGGTTGAGGTCAGCAAGGAAAACATATTTTACTACCTTCCCTATCAGCCTCATTTTATTTTTCAGAGTATTTTTTTTTTTTTACACAGCCATTTACCTACCTGAGCGGCAGATTGTTCAAATAATTATAATTCATAACATGGCCACAGGGTCTTTAAGTCTTTTTAATTGACTATCCCAGGAATTATGCATACATCAAAGGGCAGAATTACAGGGAGTAATAATGCATCATAGCATAGAGACTGCATTTAAAAGATTTTTTTTCCCCTCAGTGCTTTCTCATTCTGACATCTGAAATTGCTTTTCTCAAATCTGTTGACAAGTTCAGAGACAACATAGTTAAATGAGTTTCCCAGCATTTGAGGAAAGTATGAAGTCTGCTTTGCTATGATGCAACTTTAGAAAAGAAAAAAGAAAAACAAGAGTTACACATTCCACAGTTGTGCTTGAGAGTTTTTATATGAAATATAATATCAAAAGATCCCATTTAAATGGAAAACATAGTATAAAATATTTTGTCTTTGCCTTTATTTGGTGAACATGTGAAAGTGTAAAGAGAATTAGAAGTCTGGGGAGTTATTACCAGAGTGCTTCACATCTTTTTATTTAGCTCCTATTTTTTCCAAGAAAAGCATTTCTAACAGCTGAATGATCAGGCTATTCACATGACCTTTCTGAGGAATGAGAAATACTTCTTGGATGAAAACCTGAATTCTAATAATAGTTACTCTGAATACATTTCATTATCTGATGGAACGATTAACTAAATCATGACGTTTGAAATTTTAATCTGGGTTAATTTAGTCCTGAATTCACTGACATAAATACAGGGGTCTATTTCAATGTAGCAATATAAGAAAATTGTATCTACATCACTATTTTGTAAGAAGATGGGTAAAGATTTATGAACTCAAAGGGATTGCTGATTTCCTCACATCTGATAGTGATTATACTTTCTTTGCCAGCAGGGCTTGAATTCTACCAACTCTTCCTAGTCCATTATCACAGTACTAAGTCTGAAAGAAGAAATACTATTTATTTAAAAATAATCACTTACTATTTAAGATTATAGATGTGTTCATGTCGTAAATCAAAGGTTATTTTACTAATATTGTTATTATATATGTATATGTGTATGTGTGTGTATGTGTATATGTATATGTATATGATTTATTGTACAGAATCAAACCTAAAGTTTACATAAAAGAAAATTTCACACAAAACAGACATGATCATTTCTCAAAGTTTACTAAGCTCAGTATCCATGGTGATACAAACAGAATCAGAGTTGAGCCTCAATAAAGAAGATGGCTTATTTTTCCTGAATAGAACAATTAGTGCTTAGTAAAAATTTTGAATTAGGTTATTATACTTACCATTATCCCATCAAGTAATATTGTTTCTTTTGTGTATGTCCATATCAATATTTAGATAAGGATTTATAAAATTAGAATAGCAAAAAATAGAATAGCAATGGAATCAAGCATTACCCTTTTGCTTTTGCTTTAGAGTAAAGATCAATCACTCTTTTGCATTTTTTCCTGTCCTTTATACATAAAAGTTCAAAATAATCTCTATGAAAATCATTATGAAATAATAATAATAATAATAAAAAGAAACCAAACCCATGAGTCCATTTCCAAGACACTGACTCTTCACTTCAAAGCCTTGCTTTGAGGTTTATCAAAGAATTGCAGCCTTTTACTGTTATTTGAAGGATCTGAATTCTAGCATGCTATGGCAACAATTCCTTGGTATCAACATGGCTGGGAAGTTAGAAGGAGAAATATGAAGTTCTCTGGAACCTAAAGTAAAGTCATTAATTCAATTTTAATCATCCATTGTAGGCTATTGAGAGAATGTCACCTATTCTCCATGTGCCCAATTTAACTATGGGCTAGAGAAATCAAATGTTTCTTGAGTATGTTGAATACACCAGACCTAGTGTTCCTTAGAAAGCCAGGGAGGAGGGATAAATACCACTGAAGGATTTTTGAAAAAGTCATAGGGAAACCAAGTACTATGGAAAACCAACCAGCTGAGTTGTTTGTGAGTGATGTCCCATAGACACTCACACATTGCATCCTATTTTGGTTGTCCACCAGAACTTGATGGTAAGACCCTACTGCTGAGGACATTAAATATTTGAGTCAATGAACATGGAAGCTTAATCTTTGGTGCTACATATCACAGTGATAGGGGTGCTATGCATGCTATGGATGAAGATGAATAGCGATCAGTTATCCATCTATTATCCTTATGAGTTACAATAATACTGGCCAGGCAGGGTATTTCCACTGATACAATAGTGGCACCAGTATGGTAGTAGCCAAATATTCTATGATTGAATTTAAGTCTTGCTCCACAAGACAAAAACAATTATCCTGCTGCACTGACACAGTGTTAAACTGACGTCTTAAGTCATGTCATTAAACCCATAGATTAATTCAGCTTTTAACTGTTCTAAAAAAAAAAAGTTTCTGTTTTTAGTAGTGATCAACATGGAGACTCTCCCTCTTCTGACCTTCCCGTATCAACTATTCATCAAGGAAACACCTCACAGATTTGATCTTGGGTACAGAGAATAAAAGACTACAGAATTCTCAGCCCTAAAGAGAACACAAATACTACACCCTTCTTTCTGAGTCTCAGGGATCATTACAGAAGATGAGTTGGAAAGAATGTGCAATTCAGAGGCAGTGCAGAACTACTAGGAATCAGTGTGAACACACAGCATTTGTGGTAGTAAGACCAAAGCATCAAATTCCAACATGGAGGAGGAGGCATGTATGAAGTCTGACCCATCACTGGCAATTGTTAGCTGCTGGGAGATGGACAGTCAGTTTAGTATGCTCTCAAAGTTCAGCTTCTAGTTAGCCGACCATGGTCCCAAAGAAGGTCACACATCTAAAAATATTCGAGCAGCAAAGGTAGTCCTGATGGGGTTAGTAAAGAGAGAGAGAAAAAAAAGATCCTCTGAGAGGTCCCACCCAGCAGCGGATCGAAACAGATGCTGAGACCCACAGCCAAATATTATATGGAGCTCAGGGAGTCTTGTAGAAGAGAGAGAAGAAGAATGGAGGGATCTGGAGTACAACAACTTCACAGGAAGCCCAACAGAGTCAACCAACCTAGGCCCCTGGGGTTTACGGAGACTGAAGGACCAACCAGAAAGCATATATAGACTGGACCTAGGTCCCTACATATATGTAACTGATAGGCAGATTTTTCTTCAGCTACATTTCTTAACAAGTAGAGATGGGGGACTGTCTCTGGCATGGACTCTGTTGACTGTGGATTATTTTACCTTAGTGGGGCAGCCTTGTCTGGCATCCGTGGAAGAGGATGCTCTTAGCTCTGATATGACCTGAGGGTCTGGGGTGAATTGATGGGGGATTCCTTCCTGCTTTCTGTGAAAAAGGGGAGGGGTGAAGGAGAATCAGCGGGAGGGTGAGAACGGAGAGGAGGGAGGGAACTGAGTTTGGGATGTAAAATAAGAAATAAAAGTTGAATGGGTAAAGAAAGGGGACCATAGATCTGGGAAGAATTTGTGGAGAGAATTGAATAATACAAGACCTACAACCAAAGTAGCATAAGGAAGAAAAAGAAAACAAGTGATTCTTAGGAAGGGCTGAACTAAAGTGTCTGAAGTTTGCCAGAGAAAAGCAATTGGTTTCTGCCATTAGTCACAGGGGCCGATCAATGTTAGCAGAAATTCTTTAAATGGACTGAAATTGGATATGTAAATTTTACCTGGGATTCTTGCTTTTAAATAATAAAAAAACCCAATTATTTCTAAATTTCTAGACTGTTCTAGGACAAAACCAAAATCAAACATGTAAAACAGAAGGCAGTGTGTTGAATGTAATTCTCCTCTTGCAAATTCTAACCTGTGCCACAACAAACCTGGATACAGTTCGGGCAGATATTGTCCCTCCTTACTCCCAGGTTAGTAAGTCAGGAGTAAATCAGTCTGTTTAGTATGGAGGATTTTATCTAAATACATTTAAGTTTTAAATTTTTGACTGCATATGGAAATGTTTGAGAATTCTCTGTAGCTCTTCTTACTGTGTTTTTGTTATTATAATTTTGTTATTAAATTAATGACGATAAATTTAACTCAATAATTTAGCATAGTTATACTCACATATGTGGACTATTCTCTTACCTGGATTTTGTTTTAGTGATCAGAATTTGCATTTTCTATATATAAGATATAGGTATGTTCTGTTAGGCTTATGTTTAAGTAATCGGCCCCTTTTGCCTTTACCTTGGTTTTGTTTGGCATTGTATTTTGTCTCATGAAACCCAGGCATGTTAAATATTCACAGATCAGTATTGATTTCAAATCAATATCTCATTTTTTTAGTATACAGAAACAGAATTATTTTATATTTGGTCTTACTATCTAGTGTTCATCTAACCAAGGATGTCATCGTTAACCATAGAAAACAGCTCTGCTCTTCTCTAGATACAAATGGCTATCGTCATATGAATGAGGACATAGGTTTAACAAGACTGGTTGTATAGAAGAAAATATATATCTGAGTTTTCCTAACTTGTAAAGTTGGAAAATAATTGACAAAGTTATAGTTATTTTATTTTATTTTTTTCTTTTTTTTCCTTTATTTTTTATTTCTTCAAGTTACATCTCAATCACAGTTCCCTCCCTATTCCCCCTCCAGTCCCACCCTCCCACCCTCAACCCCACATCCTCTTCCCTTTTTTTTTCTTTTAAGTTTAAGGTATAATTTATTTCCCCCTACAGTTTGCCCTTTCAGTCCAACAAATGGCTCTTTCTCTTATAATAATAAACACAATAAAGTACAACAGAGGTAATTAGGCCACAGTTATGAGGGTTATATGGCTTAACGTACATTCCCAATGACCAGTCCATATGTATTTGGTACCTGACTTTAACATTCTACTATCTAACCATCTCCATGAGTTTAAAGTTCTATATCTGACTCAACATTCATACTAATTGCAACACAATTTTAAAAGTATCTTCTTAGATGTATAACACTCTCTTGACTCCTAAACAACTCAAAATTTAATTATGAGACTCTATCTATCTGTTCTTCAATCACCTCAGAGACCTGAGAGGGATAAATATATCTGATTTTATAGGAAGTACAGGGTCGGCAGCTTCCCAAACTAAGAAATGACATGCCAGTGGCTGCCTGGACAGTTCCCATTTTCTCTCCATACATTACAGCATCGATCTTCAGTCGTTTGGCCCCGTTTCTCTGACAGACATTGATTGTAGAGCAGGTATTATGAAGGACTTACCTACCCTGTCTTGGCAGAGCTAGGCTGTCGACTTACCTGCTTCCAGGTTTTGTCCTTTTTGGGCAGCATTCTGTCTACAGTTGTAGCAAGGCGCTTTTCCTACCAAGAGATAGGCTTGCGACTAATTCAATCATCTCCCACTGGAGATTCTTCGATGCTTATCTTCTACTTGGAGGAGAATAGGGGGTGCTGTCAGGAGTTGATATATCTTGATATAAAAAATCTAAAGTTACGAAAACATCTTTGAGTGCCATATTCTGCAGATCTCTTGAGGTTTTTGAAGAGGCCCTATCTATCTCTTATATTAGGGTAAGCAGATGTTGCTTGTCTCTTAGCAGGTTTATTTCTGATTAGCTTAGCAAGTAACTATAATAGGCTGTCATAGTACCTAACAGAATGACCGGCTTGCATAACCATTAGTTTGCATTTCTTAATTATCCTAAACAGTATATGACAGTTAGTAGTAAAAGGCCGAAACATCACATTTCTTTTTTTTTCTTTACCTCCTAACCCTTCCATCCCATTTCTCTGGGGTGGGGTGTTCTTATATAACAGTCCCTCATCTCAATTGAGAGGTCGTATGAGGGCCAAGAGCCTCTTCATTCATTGGGGATCTACGAAGCAGTACCATCAGTGAATAGTGTCTCATTGCCCAGGAGAGAGAACTACTAAACAAACAAACCAATAAGCATACAATAGATAAAAAAGACTAAAAAATAGAAAAAATATAACTAATATATAAAAAATAAATAAAAAATAAAAATTAAAAATAAGAAGTCTATGTCCAAGTTCCCTTTGGTGTGTTAGTTTTAGTATTGATACCTTCTACTATATAGCTAAAATCCTACTATAAGTGAATAGATGCCATATGTGTCCTTCTGAGTCTGGGTTAGTTCACTCAGGATGAGCTTTTCTAGTTCTATCCATTTGGCTGCAAATTGCATAATTTCATTGTTCTTGATAGCTGAATAATATTCCATTGTGTAGATGTACCACAGTTTTTTTTAACCCATTCTTTGGTTGAGGGACATCTGGGTTGTTTCCAGTTTCTAGCTATTACAAATAAGGCTGCTATAAACATAGATGAGGAAACTTCCTTATGATTCCGTGAAGAGGCATTTAGTTATTTTAAATTCATGTCAGAACTGAAGAAAATGCAGGATTGTTTTTATATCTGACCCTATGAAATTTATGCCTTTATTAGAAATTGTATTTTTTTTCTTTCTACATAATTATTCTGCCTATGGAATGTGTTGAGTTCTGCCATTTTTCTAACTTCATTTTTTAAATTAATCTACTTATCAGATACTACTAAGTACTTTTCAGTCCTTTTAATATTTATTTTTTAATGGGAGTGTAGAAAATTAAATCTTTACTCATTTCTCATCCTGAGGGCAAATCCTTTGGTGTCCCAAGAAAAGCATCAGCTGCATTAGGACTGCATAGTGAACACAAAGTCACCAGGACCAAATAGCAAAGTCTCACCTACAATAGAATAAATAAATAAATAAGTAAACAAACAAATAAAGTAAAGAAGCTGTAGGACTTTTGTATATATCAATCCCTTGGTCATGAAAACTATCAAATTCTAGGGTTGAATGTCTGCATTATACACAGAAGCTTTCTGAATCAAAAGATATGTTCATTAGAGTGTCTTATTTATCCAGTAACTAGGATCAATAATATATAGAGTGACTTATGAATGCTGACACAATCTTCTGTATTACTGGAACAAACACTATGTAATCATGATGAACTATTTTTGATAATCCTGGATTATATACTAATATTTTATTAAGAAATTCTGGGATTTCATTCATAGGAAATATCAGTAGATTTTCTGCATTCCTTAGTGCTGGGATAACAAGTATATGCCCCTTAGGTGGCATCCAGTATTGATTTTGATGCATTCTTGTCTGTTTTCTTAAATTTATCAATTTCAGCTCTTAGTTTCAGCATTCTAATTATCTTTCATCTTAACATTTTAAACGTAATTTTTGCACTAATGTTTTAAGGTAGGAGAGGAGATTATTTTGAATATTTATTTTCTGTAATACAAATTTATTAAATTTTTTGCATTTGCCTCTGATTTCAATTTGTGTATTAATTTTCATTTTAACTTAGTTCATATACATTTGGTTACTTAGCAGATTTTATTTTTTAATCATGAATTACATAAGATAGTGCTAGCAAATCACTAAATATTTTGGGGTCCCTATAGTGTATTGATTTCTAGCTAAATTCCTTTATAAGTCTAAGAACAGACATTTTACAATTTCCACTCTGGGTTTAGGGGCTATATCAAATTATATTTTGTTGATAGTATCATGTGAGCATGAGATAAACTTAAATTCTGCTATATCTGAGAATATACTAAATTTTCAATTATATCAAGTTGATTGATATTGTTGTTTAAACAATATACATCCTATTTATTTTCTGTCTGTTGGAGTTACTAGTTACTGCTAGAGCATTGGTAAAGTCTCCAGCTGTAAGAGTGGACTAAATTATTCTTTGTAGTTATTTTTCCTTGTGTGTGTGGATGCTTTGCCAGTTTGAATCACACATATTAGGAACCTCACGCCTTCCTGAGAATTGAGTCCCTGTATAATGTTCTTTTGTCTTGAGGTTATTTTGATTTGTTCTTGGGACTGAGATAGTTGAGAGTGATATAACTATCCCAATTATTCCATTGGTGTTAGAATGACATGTTTGTTTTTTCTTGATCCATTTACTTTTAAACTGTATTCTTTAGAACTTTTAATGAATTTATCGACACTATCGTAATGGGAGAAGAATGTGGGATTGGATGGCAGAGGTAGTAGGGAAAGAATGGAAGGTGAGAAGTGAGAGTAATTCATATATATTACATAAATGACAAAACCAAATTTAATAAGCAAAAATAAGGAAAAATACAATATTTTACTTCTTTTTTTACTGACATTTATTTGTTATTTTGCAAATGTAAGTATCTGATCTATGCTAATTTAATTCATGTTAAAGAAGACATTGAAATTTATAGGTGTTATAGTGTTGTCATGTTTACTAACTCATATAGTTTACAGCTGAGCACTCCATAGTCCCTTATTCTCTACAAACGGAAGTTATAGGTCTTTGTATTAATTACCATCTATTGCAAACAGAAGCTTCTCTGATGAGGATAAAGAGATACATTGACCTATGGATATAAAGATATGAATTGAAGGAGAAGCTTATTTCTATATTCCTTTATCATATTAATAATACAAAATTCTCCCCCAGTACTTGTGGCCTAACTATTCACAGGTTCTAGTTAATAGTAGTAGATATATGTTATGTCTTGTGAAATAGGCCTTTAGTTCAATCAGAAAGTTGTTGGGTATTTCCTGAAGATTTGTGACACTATTGCACCTGTGACCATATCTTGCCATACCAATTATTATTGTAGTGAAAGGGTTCACAGTTGGGTAAGACTGGCAGTGATTTTCTCTTCTAGTAGCCTTCATAGAGCCTTCCAGCATGATGAAAACTTGCCAGTAGGGGTGCAGCTCTCAGAAAAGTTCCAGTTTGATTTTTTTCTCATCTTCAAGTTCATACACACTGCTCCTGCCTGATTAAAATGTTCTAATTATGCCTTGGAAAATATTCTTTACTTCTGACATTATATATTGCACTCGTCTTACAGTTTTCTTCTTTCTGTCTATGTAACAGATAATTTTGAGTATAGCAAGTATAAGAATTTTAAAATATGTCAAATTCTCATAGGTATATGCTATACATGATGATCATATGTTGTATGAACAGAATCTCAGTTTTGAATTTGCTGAATCAAAATCCAACATTAACACCTGGAGTGTCTACTGATAACATAAGGGGATCTACTGGGAAATAATGGTATATTTTAAGATGAAATGGAGCATGACAATGCCCTGCCAGAGTTGTGGACACTGAAAATCTAAATCTTTATATATCTTATTTGACAACATAGAAGGTTCACCCTCAATGGCAGTGGCATCAGCACTGTGAGAGATAGCATTTGCCAAACCATAAAAAATTCTACCTTTTGTAGCTTTAGTATTAATCCTGCATTGACAGAAGAAATGGTAAAGATATCTTCTGGGAAATTTTCCATGGATAACAATAGTGGTTTTTCTCAGGACCCACACCCATCTCCCTGCTTTGCTTTTTCAAAATTCTAGACTCAAATATGAGCTAGCTCCTAACAGTGAAGTATAAAGCATGAATAATAAGATGGCAAAATACACTTAAATAACTATATTTAAAATAGAGTATCCTTAAGGGACTTTTGTTCATTTTAGCAGAATATCAGGAATATTTATGTTTATAGATATTAAAGATATGTGACAATGGTCAAAGAAACATAAGAGTTGGATACTGATTGATTTTTTTGGAACATTTTACTTCTTTATCTATAGTTTTTCATTATTTCCATTCAGATAAAGGCAGCCAAAGGCCAATAGCATTAAAAGAAAATTGTGCAAATAACTCATACATTTTAATTGAACCACAGCCTAAGTTATAGTATGAACTCCTACATGTTGTTCTATGCTTCCTGGTTCATTATCTTTGTATCTGATTAACCATTGTGATTTAACCCTCAGTGTGTTCAAAGATACTTTTTATTAATGGCCACAAAGTTCATGAATAGTGATGGTGGCAACTCAGATTTTTCCATAAAAAGAAGTCATAAAGTGTCCCCATAAAGCATCCTCATAAGAGAAGAATAGTGAGAATAATGTAATGAGATTTGAGAAATAGAGAGGATATAGGGATAGAAACTGCATGTTCATACAACTTTCTTTATGGTGTAGTATTGCTGATGATTAACTGAATGTTATAAGGAGATTAAAAACTCACTCTGGGCAATCCCAGAAGGTCCTAGCCCATTTACTCAAAACCTAACTTGGGAATTTGAATTCCTGAATTTATCCTTTACTTCTTTCCTTACACCATTCAACAAGTATGATTTATTGTGGTCATTATTAGTCATTTGCTGTGGTGATTTATTAAATTTTATCATATCTATATATGACAAATCATGACATATATGCATGGCACTATCATTTATTTCAGCATCCTCTGGAGATTTGGAATAATAGAAAGTTATTGGACATGCTCACTGAGATGTTTTTGTATTGAATCTGAAGATTAGTGAGTTCAGAAGGCATTGTTTAAATCTGTCTTGTTTTTTGCCTGAAAGATCAAACTAAATTACTGCTTTCTAATGGATTAACATAGAAGTGATCCAAAGACACATAAAAATGATATGTAAAGTTACAATTCCAGACCTTTTTACTGTATTGGGAGACATGAGTCTAGCACTAATAAATATGTTAATGAGGATGCTTTTAGAGCCCTATAATCTCAGTCTTCTGTGGCCAGAGATTAAAGATAAAAACTCAACTACTCAATTGTAAAATCTACACTCAGTGTGACTTGTCAGATGTTAGATTGACAAGGTCTAAGTGGCTACTCTCAATCACTAACATTAAAATGAACAGAGCTACCCAAATGGAAAGAATTGAAAATGATAATCCAAGTAGTCTACCTGGTTAATGCAAACCTATGACATTGGCTAGAGGATCATGATTCTGGAAAATCAATGGGAAAGTGACTACATTCTCAGTTTAAATAAATAAGATCCTGTATGAAATTCTGAAATTGTGGAGAGAGTCATAGTCCCATAATCATTATTTGATTTTGACTCAGATTACATGCTCAGAAGCACTAAAGTGAACTCCTCATCCATAAATGAAGCCCCAGGCAGTTCAGGTATTCAACAAAGGGACTTAAAAATCTTTAGTCCAATAGCCACACAATGGATGAACAATCCTGTGGTGGAAGTTTGGATTTCTTTGGAAACACAGTTGTGTTGAATGAGTGTGCTTTTTTGTTTTGGTCTCAAGAATGGGATGTGGGGGTGCTTTGTACACCACCGAAAAAACAGACTCATGAAAGAGGCATATAAAACATTCTGATGAAAGAACATGGGATATTTTACCAGCAGAAAAACTGTCACATGTGGGGAACATCTTTGCATCCTTTGATGGACAGACTCCTTGGAGAACTCTTGTTCTTGGTCAACAGGAAGTACCTTCTGCGGAGGGTGTGAAGTTGGCCATTTTGAAGGCATCCTTGGCCTTGAAGGCATCCCCCCCCCCCTGAAATGCAGAGGGCTTCTAATCGCTGCTCATCACTGCTTCACCCAGAAAGATTCCAGATAAAGTTTTGTGACTTGCTTCTTCTGAGACTTAATGATAACTTTGCTGTTGAATTCAAGGCCCAGGTCAGGCTAGGAGATCACAGTCCCAAATGGAAATGCAGTAATTATTGTCAACACTGCCACCTATACTAGAGCTGTGAAATCTGCTGCTTCTTCGGCTGTCCTTGTTGGTATTCCTGGTTAGCTGTGTTCCTGTTTCTACTATTTGCTATGTTCCTTTTACTGATTGTATCTGTTCCTGTGTTTGCTGATTTGGCTGTACTGCTGACGAATTACTCCAAGGACCTGTGACTTAGGAGGTCTAAATCCCTTCTTTCATGCTTTGGGTCATTGGGTTAGAAGGTATTTAGAGTTATTAATAAATACTTTAAAAGTACATCTTCACAAGTCATTGTATTTTTATTCTAGGACTACCCACTAGTCCCTGAAATGGCAGTAGTTCTTGGAGTCTTGGAACCTCGCTGTAGTATCCTGTCAGACCACATTTGGAGCATCAGTCCACATTGTTGTCACTACTTGTCGTCACACCATGGGCTCAGGCACAGAGTGCATATTCTTCCATGGGTGAGGGTGTCTATTCTAGTTATATGCTCTGGAATTATTGGACCATAATTCCAGCTGGAGCCAACATTACATACATCTGAGTCACTGTACCTGTGCCATCTGGTACAATGTACCAATCTGGAGATTGGTAACATGGTGAATGACTCAAATCATAAGGAAGCAGGGATAATCTCAATTCATCTTTCCTGTTTGGGCTGTAAAGCAACAGGCAGCTTCTGTAGCACAAAATGGACAATAGTAATCTTTACCAAGAGTTGACTGTGTAGCTTCTGCAACAGATATGATCTGATTGCAGGAGCAAATGAATACCTAGTCACAACACCTGTTACAAATGCCTGTGTATCTGTCCTGTTAAAGCCCCACCAGGATCATATTGCTTTCATCTAGCAGAACAAGACATTCATAGTCACCAATTCTCTATTGCATTTAGGGGTTCTTGGACTGCAATATGACTTAAATATAGGGGATGTGTTAAGGTTCCCTCTCTAAATTATAACTTCAAACAAATTTGCAGGAATCTTATCTTCCCTCTTTACAAAGTATCAGACTTTCTCACTACATCAATTACATTAATATTTATTGTCCCTAATGAAGTAAAGGTATAGATTATTTTAGACACATCAAAAAGATGATAGCATGCAAGAGCGTTTAAAATAAATATAATTAAATTTCAAGAACCTTCTATCCCATTTACATTTTCAGAAATTTAATGATTTTGGGTAAGCCAATATATCTCATCTACAATGAAGGGAGATTTGGTGCATTTGATTTTTACTACAATAGTGAAAGAGATGCAATTCATAGTGGGCCCATTCAGAATTTCTTGTTGAAATTTAAGAATGGTTATGTTACCCATTAACAGCATGACTAACAAATTCTGCTAGATTAAAGGGTGGCTCAAAAAAGAGAATTCTCTTTAAAAAATCCAGGCAGCTCGTGATCTATACTTCCAATTAGAACAAATAGTACATGAGAAAAAAAAAGTGGTAGATGAGGTACTGATCTCAGATTTTAGCAGATCCCATGATAAAATATGCCCAGACCTAGCTTACAGATGCCCCAGTGTGACCAATTGTCACTACACATAGATGGGTGGTTCCACTGTACAGACCCTCTTTGAGAACCCAGTGATGGTGATCATTCTTCCCACTAGGCAGAACATTGAGTACTGTGCCTGACTGCATGCTTTGATTTGAAGGTAAAGTAGTAACAAGTGTAATTTATTCTATTCTAACCAAATGTTAGAAACTGTTTGTCTTGATGGTTCAGGATGTGAGAGGAAATAACTGTAAAAAAATCTGGGCTGGGCAGTGGTGGTGCATGCCTTTAATACCAGCACTTGGGAGGCAGAGGCAGGTGGATCTTTGCGAGTTCGAGGCCAGCCTGGTCTACAACGTGTGTCCAGGACAGCCAGGGCTTCACAGAGAAACCCTGTCTCAAAAAAAAAAATCTGTGTATTAAGTTGCAGGTTTTAACAGAAGAGTGTATCAGGGGCCTGTCACAGCACAGTGGGCTCATGGACAGATGATCATGAGGGCAGCAGGGAAGGAAGAGTGTGGTCTTAGCAACATTGAATTTCATCTGACAAATCTGCGTGTGACTATATAAAATGGCACGTATTATAATTCCCAAAGGGATGTGTTCATAATGCATGAATCATCTGTCAATAATCGATTTTAAATTTTTATTCTTAAGCATACTCCTTAAAGTTCTAGTTTTTGAATTATGAATAGTTTACATATTGATAATAGAAAAAGTATGCCTTCATTTTTTCATTTTTAAGGCTCATCTCAATGAAAATTATTAGTCAATTGAGAGAATTTTATGAATACAGAGTTAAGTCACAAGAGTAATACTAGTGTATTACTCTTTCAGAACAAAACATGAAAGGGAATACAAAATTTATCATACCACAGATCATGATGTTATATCTAGGGACAAACTCACCTGTGTATGAAGCTTTATGTATTTACAATGATAAATATAAATGAATAGATATTTTTCTCAGTAGGAATAGACATTTTTACTCCTGAAATTTGAGTTTCTGAAATGGGTTTATTTTACATAAAATTGTTTTATAATTACTCCTAGGATTTTTCCTTTTATAGATCTATGCTTTCATCAATCTCCCTGTATTCCTTTCTGTTTTCTCCAATTTACTTTGGTTTCTTGTCAAAATATGCAGCGATAGTTTCCTTTTCTTCCAGATTTCAAAGCAATTCTAAAGAATTGCGTGACTCTAGTATTATCATGTCAATTGTTTCGCAAAGTTGTTACCATGTCTCTTTTTTGTGTGAAGAAGTGAAAAATACATTTTAGAACATTCAAAAGGCCTCCAGTCACTACAGAGTGCTCAATTCTTTGAACATTAGCAGAAGATATTAGGAGAGAGATGTTCCTTGGACAGTCAATCCAAGTGCCTCAGACTTCTATACTCAGGTATCAATTTTTATTTATCTGTTTATCTATCATCTATTTATCTATCCATCTATCTATCTATCTTCATCATCATCATCTATCAATCATCTATTATCATCTATATACCTAGCTATCTACTATCATCATCTATCTACCAATCATCTGTGTACCTATCTATCAATCTATCTATCTGTCTGTCTGTCTGTTTATCATCTTTCATCATATGTCTACCTGTCTTCTATCTATCATGAGTCAATATGTATATTCAACAATGTTCTTTAATGAGAAGGAATAAATGGGACGGGTATGGAGACATGAGTGGAAATTTATTGGATTTCACTTTGGAAGGCTTAGATATTCTATTACCAGCTACTAAAGAGTGGAGACTGAAGTGCCTGGAGCATGATTCCAATTTAGTTTAAAACACTCAACATTTTGGAAGCCAATGGGAGAAATCTCAATCTAAGGCTGAAAGTCTCAACAGGCAGTGTAAGATCTAGACATCAAAAGCTAGGGAGATTAACATCCTTGCTTATTCTCCTGTGGATCTTATATCCATGACATCTACTTTTGTAGTGTGTGGGTCTCCCTTTCCTTGGGGGTCATTGGCCACCATCCCAGGAGGGCAAGGGGTGTCAAGGAAAGGAGCAGTGTTAGGACAGCTGTGAGAATGACTGATGGACTTCAGAGAGACAGCTCAACTTTATTCAGGGTGAACAAGGGTTAGGTAGACCTTGGTGAGTGGATGGTGAATCAACAGTGGGTGTACATTATTGGCAGGGGATGAGGTGCTGGGAGTACTTCATTTACAGGAAGAGGAATTCCTGGTATTTTTTGGGCAGGTTCTTAACAGGAGAAAGGAAGTTTAACATGTAATTTTGCCATAGGCTATGCAACTTTCTACAGAGGTAGTGGAAGTTGGGGTTGTGCTTAAAGATACTCTTCAGATAAGGTCAGGCAGAGAAGAGGAAGTCCTGCTATGAAAAGGAGTTCTCCATTTTGCTCTGATCTTGGAACACTATCCAACATGGAGGAGTGTGACCTTAATAGCAGGTTCTTCCAACAGTGGTTCATGAATGAAGTACAAACCCTCACATTATTTTTCATTTTGAATACCATCTCATACCACAAACAATGCCTTATTAGCTTATTCAGTACTCCTTAATATAGTCATACTGATACCTAAAAATTAACCATGTGTTTCATAAGAGATTGGATCTTGCAACTGGGGGCAATGAGACACAGCAAAACCTGACCATTGCAATGTGAAGCCCAAACAAACATTTGATATCATTCTATCAAAACATAGACAGGATGACCATATGAGTTGATGTTGGAACTAATGTTGCAACATTGAGAAACTAGACAAATTTGACATAAAAAGTTGCAAAGGAAGAACATCCTGTCTCAAGAAAATCCCTGTACATGCTTCATTTATTTATCATATTCAGACCTTTACAGATTGGCTAAATCATTGTGAGTAATCTCCTTTACTTAATTCATTGTTACATTCTAATGCTTCAAGTGATACCCTTACAGGCACAGTTAGAAATAATATGCACCAGAGACTTGGCTTGTTTTCCTGCTACAGTGAGCAGTGTGGGTGTGACTAACTTATACAAACACTGCTTTATTTTGGCTCACACCTCTCGAGACTTGAAGTATAAGCCCACAGTCCTGGTGCTTTTCTCAGTTTCTGATGGGGCTTCAGCTCATTGCAGAAAGTAAAAAGTATGAGCAGATACATGAAAGGGAGTGACATCAAGGGCATTCTCCAATCCGTAGTTTTTTCACAATGCAAAGCCGACTCATGGCACTCTAACAGCTCTTATATCCTCAGTCATTTTATATCAACATAAGAGTTTTCAAATCACTAGAACTCAAGTGCTTTAACATTCTGTAACTAATTCACACAAGTTGCCTACTTTCAATGTGTATAGTGAGAAAGACACAAGCTGAACATTCCTTTTAAGTTTACAGGTAGTCTTGACTAAAACATATTCTCAAGCCAGAAATTCCATTTAATGAAAATACTACATTATTATAGCAATGCTTTCATGGTATCCTCTGCAGGCCATTTAGGTTCTTGGGTTTTGAGGCTACATTCATGATCAAAAATTTCAAATTCCAAGTCTTTTTGAAGGTGTTTTTATGAACCTGGTCTACAGTAGATGCTCTCCGGTCAGAAGGTCACCCACATCTGAGCTTATTTTTTTTTCTTCTGTTTCAGAATCCAAGGCTTTAAGAAAAGTGACACCATTAATGCTATTGAATATACATGAATATACTTTCTTTTTAAAATATTTATTTGTTACTTCAGGTTACATCTCCATCACAGTGTCCTCTTTTCACCCCTCCCAGTTCTGCCCTTCCACCCTCTATCCCCTGTCCCTTCCATCACACTTCCCTGGAGTGGAGTGTCCCTACATAACAGTCCCCGCCCCATGAGGAGGCCAAGAGCCTCCTCATACACTGGGGGCCTACAAGGCAGCAGCAGTAGGGAAAAGTGTCTCATTTATAGGAAAACAGTCTATGTTCATGTTCCCTTTGGTGCATTGGTTGTAATATAGTTATCCTGGACTAATGGCCAAAATCTGACTATAACTGAATAGATGCCATGTGCATCCTTCTGAGTCTGGGTTAGCTCACTCAGGATGAGCTTTTTTAGTTCCATCCATTTGGCTGCAAATTGCATGATTTCATTGTTTCCGATAGCTGAGTAGTATTCCATTGTATAGATGTACCACAGTTTTTTTAATCCATTCTTTGGTTGAGAGACATCTGGGTTGTTTCCAGTTTCTAGCTATTACATATAAGGCTGCTATGAACATAGATGAGGAAACTTCCTTGTGATTTGGTGAGGAATCCTTTGGATGTATACCCAGAAGTGGTATGGCTGGGTCCTGAGGCATAGCTATTTCAAGTTTTCTAAGATATTGCCAGACTTACCTCCATAGTAGTTGCATAAGCCTGCACTTCCACCAGCAATGAAGGAGGGTTCCCCTTTCTCCACACCCTCGCCAGCATGTTCTGTTATTTGAGCTTTTGATCTTAGCCATTCTGACTGGTGTGAGATAGAATCTCAGAGTCATCTTGAGTTGCATTTCTCTGATTAAGGATGCTGAACTTTCCTTCAAGTGTCTCTCAGCCATTAGGGATTTCTCCTTTGTGAATTCTCTGTTTAGCTCTGTTCCCCACTTTTTTGATTGGATTATTTGGTTTCTTGGCATTTAATTTCTTGAGTTCTTTATAAATTTTGGATATTAGTCCTCTGTCAGATGTGGGATTGGTGAAGATTTTTTCACAATCTGTAGGCTGCCATTTTGTTCGAATTACAGTGTCATTTGCCTTACAGAAGCTTTTCAGTTTCATGAGGTCCCATTTATTGATTGTTGATCTTAGATCCTGAGCTGTTGGTGTTCTTCCCAGGAAGTTGTCACCTGTCCCAATGAGTTCGAGGATTCTTTCTAACCACAAGGATTGAATATATGCTACATATTTCCAACACTTTAAACTACCAGTCTATCTTCATGGAAGAAAGGTCACAAAATGCAGTTAAAATATCCAATGTTTTACACATTGGGAAATGTGAGCTTTATGAACTAAGTGGATTTGACACATTTACTGCTTTGAAACATATTCTTTGAGATTATTTTTGTAGCTATTGTATTATAATTAACCAGGAATGAGAACCCAAATGGTATCTGTACATCTGCAGCAAGTGCCACAGGTCTAAAAACCTCTATGATAATAGAATGGTAACTAACATTCATATGCATACCCGTGCTGGCAACTAGCATTAAGGAAAGTGTGTTATCATTTTCCTTATGTGATAGTAAGAGCTCAACACAGGACTTTTGCCTCGTAGAGTAAATGCAGTACCACTGAGATACAGACTCAGCCCCAGTTCTTGGATATAAATTTAGCTTGAATAGAGTCCTATGGACTACTATATATATGAGGTTATAGATGAGAGTAAATGTTGGTTGGTATTCAGACATATGCCATTCCATGTTCATTAATGTTAAAATAGTAAGTGTGTTATATATTTATTTTTAATTTTAAAATCTAGTCTTTGGTTAGTATAAAATAATTTACTTCTAAGCTCATTTTCCACTGTTTTCTTATCTCTAATAGTTTAATTCTCTCAAAACGTGACTCTTCTTTAAGTTTTCTCTTTAAAAGTTCAAACTTTAACATAGTACAGTGTAACAAAATGCTAAAAATTTATCATTAACAAAAATAGCTGATTTGATGTTTTCAACCTTTTTATTTCCCTTGTTTCAAGCAAATTCATAACCACAGATTTATGACTCTTCTGTGAGATTCCTTTTCTGGCTTACAGTTCACAAAATAAAACTTGTGTATGTTGTTTTCAACAGGATGGAAATTATGGTTTATCAAAGGCATTAATCCATAATGTTCAATCTGTTTCTTTTGTGGGCATTTCATGATAAATTTCTAAAATTTCAAGACAGTGTTTGCTCATTTTGTATTTTTTAAAATTTCAAAATTATTTGTATAATTGGAAGAATAATAGATATATTTTATTCATGCAAAAAGTTGATTTATGATGCAACTCTTTCACTCAAATTTTAATTGTTTTCCTATGAATTTTAAAGCTATGAGTTTTTTATTCACTATACTTCATTCCTCACGAATGAGTAAGGTTGATTCCAAGTATTTTATATCAAAAATGTTATTTACAAATATATAAAATGTTATATTGTATATTTATATATTACTATATGTCACATATATTATATTTATACTAATATGTTGATTATATAATATTTTGAATAAAGTTCATTGGATTAGAATTTCAGATGTTCATGGATGTTTATGTTTTCATGTTGTTATGTCTTATCAGAAGCGTCTTTATAAGTGTTTTGTTATTTGATTATTGCAATGGTAACAACCACATTGTGTGAAAATTCAACTAAAGGTGTGAATTATTTATAGGACATGTTGTAATGGAGTATATTCCAGCTGTTGTTTCAACAACCCCACCCCCAACAACAAAGGAAAACTGCAGTAATAATAATTTGTTTGGCTGTAAACATCATTTCAGTATGTACTTGAATATAAAAACTACTATGTGCCATAATATATACAAATAAACATTCAAAATACTTAGGATATTTCCATTCTAGTATGTATCAACTTGACAAGTCAATCTGTTCTCAGTTATGCAATTTGTACTAGGCAAACTATTTTACAGTTTATATTTCATCCAAGCCTGAGAACTATTTTAAAGTGTTTTGTCATTGAAAGACTTTATGTAGTTTGAGACATAGTTGCACTGTGTTATTGGAAAGGGGCTCCCATGTCTGTAGGTGACCTCATGCCCTACCTTGGATAAGCACTACATTTTCTTCTTCAGACTGCAAATCATATTTTTCATGTATATAATTTTATTTACAGCTGGATTTTCTTAAATTGAATCCTGTGCTATATTTTCTCCTATGGGATACATAAAATGTTCCTCTATGTTCCATTTTATTGAATAGAAGCAAGCATATTTTTTTCTATTACAATATAAATTGATATTGAAAAGCCAACTCCTCCAAATCACTTCTCACACTCGGCTGGTCTGTGATATCCATCATTATAATAGTGGCCATTGAAATAAATTTAACATATCCAACTTTCTATGACCTGTAAAAATAACATTTAGTGGGTACTTATACTTTGAAATATTTGGTTTCTACTTTCTATCACAGTAGGGCTCAATATTTTTTTCTGAATAGAAATCCAATGAACCAGTTTGCTTATGGATTTTCTTCTGCTATAACTGTGTTTTTTAATTAACTGGTTATTCATATTTTCAAAAAGCTTCTGTGTAGTTTGTTCTTTTATCTTTCATTTTATATTAATTAACTTTGTTCTTTATAAGTTTATCCTTGTGTATAATGCATCCTGATTATTTTTACACCATTCTCGATTACCCAACCTTCTCCTCTATATCTTCTCCTTTTCCCCTTCTAAGTCCTTTGCCTATATACATGTATTTTTTGTTTTATTTTGACACATGGTTTTAATCAGGGCCAACTGCATTCCCTTGGATTTGAAAGTGTCCATTGAAGACTGGTGGCATCACCTATGATAATGCAAGAAAAGACAATGACCTTTGTCCTAGACTATTTCAGTAGTCAATAGTTATTCTGTGAGAGACAGGACCCTCTGATTTTTTTTCCATTCATGGATAACTGTCAATAGTGAAGTTTTAAGAAGATAGTTGCTGCTGTTGTGAGTTCCTTATTCTAATCACTGTGTAGTGTCCAGAACCCGGCATTTCACTTATTTTCTCTTTCTCTGGCTCTTACTTTTTTTCCACTCCTTTTCTACACTGTTTTCTGTGCTTTAAAAGAGGTGGTATAAATGTGTTCGTTTTGGCTGAACATTCCACAGTTTCATATTCTTGTCAGCTTGAGCAGCCATGGCTTTCTGTATTGATTACCGATTACTTCAAAGAAGGCTTCCTTGATTAAGGCTAACATCACTGTTATTGTTTGGGTATAAACACAGGTATTTAGAAGGCCATTGGACAGTTTGTCAGTTTAGCTAAACAATATTAAGTTACCCCTAGGGCATTTGACTTCCTTAACTGTGTGTTTTGGTAAAGGTTCATAATACAAGGCATGAAATTCCTCCTGTGAAATGGGGCATAGATTTAATTAGAAAGTATTTAGTTATATCCATAACAGTCATGACACTATTTTACAAGCGAGCCCATGTTGCCTAACAGATTGATATTGCTTTCTGAAGGTTGCAGAGCTGGGCAATACTGTTGATGCCTTTCAGCCTTGATTTCTATAAGTCTACCACCAAGGTGTGTGGTAATTTCAACAATTGGTTCTTATTATCAAATTGTGGTGGGCAAAGAGGATGTTGGAGAAGATGACTTATGAGAACAGGGATAGTCAAACATTGGTATGACTACAAAATGAAAGTGGGAAAGGGAAATACTGGGGACAAGAAGTTTGAATCAATGGGGAATGTGGGATAAAGGAGATAAAGAGTCAGGAGTGGCAGTTCACCTAAGCAAATGATATATGGAAAAAAGTCTCAATGCCAGATGTGGAATACCTCGGAATGAACTGCTGGTCAAAGAAGCCACATAGTCTACCAAAACAAAACAGAGTCTTGTCCTTTCTCCTGGTTATCTTACATATTTAAAGGAAATATAGGAGATTGAAATAATTGGTCTTAGTTATCAAGTTGATGAAATTTAGAAGTAACTAAGGGACATACTTCCAGGCCAGGCTTTGAATGTATTTTCTGGAAGATTAAGTTGAGAACAGATAGACTATCCCACAGTGTACAAAATAACTTCTGGGGGTAGACCCAGATAAACTGGGGGAAAGCAGGACTTCTTTTTGCCTGCCCTCCTCAACTCTTCAATGTTGAGTGTATCTCCTCTGTTGCTGTCATCCTTCAGTGAGAGTCTACACTGGAACATAGAACCCAACCTTTTCTATGTTCCAGTGTAGACTCTAAGTCAGTGGTTCTCTGGAAATTAATTTCCTAGGACTTCTTATGCCCAGATTGGGTTGCGAGGCATCATGTTTATTGGGAGAACAGCAAGTGGGTAATAAGTCTCTCCAGTTTGTAGATAGCCATCTTTGGAGTAGCCACTCTGTATCATAAAAGCCAATATCACAAATCCTCTCTGTAATATACATTCATTCTACCAGTTCAGATTATAGAACTCTACCAGTAAAGATAGTGAATCTTGACATGGTGAGCAGAGAGAAGGGACTGCTGCAACACATACTTGGGGACTTGTATATTGTTATTCCCCCATTTCAAGAAAATAGCCATAGCGTACCAATTATATTGGAAACATTTCCCCAAAAGAATCATTTACTTTTATTCCAGATAATTAATTAACTCCTAAATGTCTTTTAATGGAGACACTCATTTCATTAAACTATGTATAAATTAGTACCATGCAGTCTTGAACTTAAACACCATTATTTCAAGAGTGACTTTCAGGAATGATAATTATGACTCCCAATGCTATCATGACATGGTATTAGTATGCTAGAAGTAGATAATGTTGAAAATATATCTTTCTCACCCACCCACAAAATCCAATATCATAAAGGCATTAAATAATGGAACTGTAAATCATAATAGCTCTACTCCACCAACAACTGGACCGCAGCAACATAAATGTAATTTCTGTGCACTTGGAAAATAGTTAAAGTCACAGTATAAATCTCATAGAAAATTGTATGAATATTGTGAATTTTTGATCCAACTCAAATAAAAGACATTTCCTTAAATGCACACATATAAAAGATCTTTTGTGTCTGTTCAATAAATTTGCACAGTCCCTTCCTGTACTTCCAGATCATATGAAGTAACTCTTTTCTATTTTGCTTCATTTTTTTTTCATAATTGACTTGGGCTTGACTACATCTGGAATTAACTAAAACCCCTCAATGGAGGCCACATCAGTGAAGGATTTTTTTTTTTATTTGAATTAGGAAGTGTTGGACTTTAGATCAGGAACCTGATCTCCAGGTTCTCCCAGCATGCCTCAGTCTCTACCTGTTACAGGGCATGCTGGCACACCCCGCCACAGAAACCCTTTCCCTTTATAATCCGGACATTTTGGGCTCTCTCTTTCTCTTCCCTCTTTCCCTGTCTCTCCCTGTCTCCTTGTCTCTGTCTCCCCCCGCCCCCGCATGTGCACTCACTTTGTCTCCCCATCTCGTATCCAATAAACCTGCCATTATATATCTTAATTTCACCTGGATTGTATCACTTCACCTGCGGAGAATGGACCAGTTAACAGGAAGACCCACTTCTAATCTGGATCTCCAGATTGGAGGACACATTCCTTTAATCTGGGTCTTTAGGAGGGAAGACACTTTTAATCTGAGCAACACGTTCTGCTGGACTATATAAAGACTTAACTCTGCCTCTTTGTCCTCACTTCTTCACTAGCAAGTCCATTCCTTCACTAGCAAGTCCATTCCTTCACTAGCAAGTCCATTCCTTCACTAGCATTCAAGATTTTTTTCTTGGGAATTCCAGCATATACTAAAGATCAGCTGACACATCCAGCCTTGTGGACTCAGCAACTACTGGATTCTTGGACTTTCCATTCACAGCCAGCCATTGTTGGATTAGGGGGACTGCATGCTGTAAGTCTTTCTTTTTTTTCTGTTTTTTTTTAATGTTTACTTATTACTTCAGGTTACATCTCCAACACAGTGCCCTCTTTCCACCCCCTCCCAGTCTTGCCCTCTCACCCTCTACCCCCTAACCCTTTCATCCCATTCCTCCTGAGTCGAGTGTCCCTACATAACAGTCCCCCACCCCTGTTCAGCAGTCATCTGAGGACCAAGAGCCTCCTCATACACTGGGGGCATATAAGGTAGCACCACTAGGGCAGTGTCTCATTGATAGGAAAACAGTCTATGTTCATGTTCCTTTTGGTGCATTGGTTGTAGTATAGTTATCCTGTACTATATGGCCAAAATCTGACTATAAGTAAATAGATGCCATGTGCATCCCTCTGAGTCTGGGTTAGCTCACTCAGGATGAACTTTTCTAGTTTCATCCATTTGGCTGCAAATTGTACAATTTTGTTGTTTCTGATGGCTGAGTAGTATTCCATTGTGTAGATGTCCCACAGTTTTTCTAATAAGTCCTCTTTCTAAATACTAATAGATTTATTCTACAAGTTCTGCTACTCTAGAGAACCCTGACTTATGCAGGTATTTTATGTTTTGAGCCTATATCTTTTTAATGCCTTCATATCTGTTGGGAATAATATAGTTGTCAGAAAGATTTAATTAGAAAATAATAACTAAAGCTCAAAATAAAATGGGGGAAATTTGACTGAACTAAGAAGCTTATGTAGTATCAAATGGGCAATAGTATTGACAAGTAATGAGTATGTGGCTAGAAAAATATTTTTACTAGAACCTAGAAGCAGGGTTTAAGGCATAGAGAAGATGACAATGGGCAAGCAAGTCAGATCAGTGGGTTAAGGTGCTTGCTGCTGGATGAGTTGAGTTTGACGGTGGGATCCATGTGGTAGAAAAGAAGAAGAACCAACCCGGTAAATTATGCCCTGACATTTACACACATGTTATGGGGGTTGCACATAAACTTGCATATACAATAAGCAAATAAATTTATAAATAAATGTAATTATAGAAACAGTATCATTTTCTGAGAGAAAAATATGTATGTAAATTTTAAGTTGATGCTAGAGCTTTTAGCTCTAGCTAAAATTACATTTCCAGTGTTCATTTTAATGAATTAAGTATAATAATATTTCAACAATAGAAACAATTCCTTTTACAACAAATAAAGAATATGTGAAGAATTAAATTAAAAAAAGAAAACAAAGTTTTGAAATCCATTGCTAACAATCAAGAGAACATTTAGTCAGATTGGTCAGAGAAAATTTTAGTTTTAAAATAGCACAGAGAGGTGTATATAAAATATTTTCCATTGTAAGTCTTTTTTAACAATCTTTTGCTAATATTAATTTCATTTACAAATGAAATGTAAAAATATTTACATTTTAAAGAGTAACTGTAAAAGGGATAGCTGTAAAAATTACCTTCAAATAAGCAAGAGAATTCTTCTAGTAACTTTAAAGACCCATACAGACATTCCCAAAACACTACTTTCCTCCTCCTCTTTAATTTGGAAATTAGTTAGATTCTTGTAATAACACCAGTTCTTTCCAATTTTCAATGAAAGCAAAGCAAATAGTATATCTAGTCTCTAGCTGGACATCTTACAGTCTAACCACTATGGTCTCAACGTTTACCTCAAACATAATGGTGTTTTAATTTTTTGTATTGTTATATGATGACTATATTATATTTGTGCATGTGCAGTAAAATTTATTGGGGGATGATTCTTGAGTCATGCAAAAAATATGTTGAATATAGGGTGTCTCAGTCACTGTTGTGTTGCTGTGAAAAGACACAATGACCCAGGCAACTTTTACAAAAGAAAGCATTTATGGGGTAGGGGCTGGTGTAGAGTTCCAGAGGTTTAGTCCATTGTTATCATGGCAGAGAGCATGGGGGCAGGGACCATGGCAGCAAGCAAGTGTGGTGCTGGAGAAGTAGTGTAGAGCTGCATCCTGTTCTTTAGGTTCACAGAGAGTCTGTGGGTTTGGTGGGCGTTTGACATTTTAAAGCCCACTCCTAGCATCACACTTCTTCCACTGAGGCCCTAACTCCTTCCCATTACAAATTGTGACAATCTCTAGTGACTAAGCATTTAAATACAAGAGCCTGTGAGGGCTATTCTCTGTGTAGTTTTTACTTAACATAAATTATTTCCTCATAAATCAAAATTATGTTTATTATTTATTGCATTTCAACTTATAGTACATTTTATATCCAAATGACAATTTATCTGAGTAAAGTTTTTTTGGTATCTAATTGATGTCAGGTTTTGTTTTAAATAGGTAAAGATTGTTGTGTAGATAAAAATGTTTGCTGACATACCTGTTACATGAGTTCAAGCCCTAGAATTCACATGGTGGAAAGAGAGAATTGATTTCCACAAATTTTACTCTGACCATACATTTGTGGATCATCACATATGACACATACATGCACAAACACAAATAAATGTAATGAAAGCCTCTGATTTTCAAAGAATATTCAGTGGAATTATATTTATTTAGAATAATTGTTATAATATTTTTATTTATTCAGGAACAATAGTGTGGAATTCAAAGAGACATGATTAAAACAAAACACTATCTTTTCCTTCTTACCTAAAATAGTGTAAGACTGAAAATAAAATCATAAAAGCCTCAGATTCTAAAAAAATCAATTACACATTTCTATCTTACATACTCTTTATTACAGCATCAAAAGGTATAGCAATTAAGGCTAATTTGAATATAAATTTTTACCTCAACACATATTTTATACAGAATAATTGAGGTAAATTACTTCATCTAGCCTGAATTCTCATTGAGAAGTCACGTTTTGTCTCAAAAGACACATTGCTTAAAAGAGTATCATGATGGTCAGTTAATGAAGTTAGCCTTTTTTTTTTTTTGGTTGTATTTAGTAATATTGTTTTAGGTCCCAATATAATAAAACAAAAGGAAGAGTGGAAAAATGACATTTTGTGAACAACTCCACTTGTATTTAGTCTTCCTACCTAAACTCCTTCATTTAAAATAAAGTCCTTTACATGTATCATTAAAATATTAAATATGGCCAAGTAGCTCTGGATAACTCATGTTCTATTTTCTTATTGTCCCTAGTATTCTAAATAATAGTATACTCTGTATGATCAGGAACGGGAATGAAATTTAAAGTGTGGGTCTGGATAGGTAGTGTAGTGGTTAAGAAAATGTATTATTCTTGGTGAACATCTGAATATAGTTCTAGTGCCCATATGAGAAAACTCATAATGGCATGTTATTCCATTTTCAGGGGATCAGATGGCCTGCTCTGATTCCCATGAGTACCTGTACTCATATGTGCACATACACACACACACACACACACACACACACACACACACACACACACAACACCTAACACACACAAACACATTAACATACATGCTAACACACATACATACACAAATACATGTATGAAACCAGTCTTTAGTGGAAATGTTAAATTGTGAATTATGTAAACAATTATTAAACATTTTATTTCTTTTCCAGGACAGATAGAAGAGTGGCTACAGATTACAAATAAATAAGTCTTTTTTTTTTTTAAATCAAAAGAACTTTGTTTACCTACTAGTTTAGTGAAGAATTCTGTTAAATTTTGTCTTTAAACACATTGGAGAATCATGCTTATGTTTTCTGTTGTTGCTAGTTTTGTATCAAGTTGACACAATCTAGAGTCATCTGAAAGGAGGGAAGAAACTCAATTGGGGAAATGACTCCCATAAGTCAGGCTGTAGGACATTGTCTTAGTTGGTGATGGATGGGGGAGGGCCTATCCCATTGTGGGTGGTGCTATCAGTGGACTGGTGGGCTTGGTTTCTAATAAGAAATTGGGAGGAACAAACAGTGATGAACAAGTCCAAAAACAGCATCCCTCCATGAGCTCTGCATCAGCTCTTGCCTCTAGGGTCATTCTCAGTTTGAGTTCCTGTCCTGGTTTCCTTCAATGATGGACTACAATGTGGAAGTGTAAGACAAATCAACCCTTTCCCACTCCACTTGCATTTTTATCATGGTGTTTCATGGCAGCAATAGAAACCCTGACTAGGACAGAAGTTGGTGTCAGAAGGGGATTCTTGCTGTGACAGAGCTGACCATGTAGTTTTGGGAGGATTAGAGAAGGACTTTGGAACTCACAACCAGGAAAGTCTTTGAGTTTTGAGATCTCAGTTGTTTGTTTTGTGGGAACTTGGAATTTAAGAATATTGAAAGCAGGGCAGATAGTGGAGGCCTGACTTGTGAAAGTTCAGAAGGAACAAAAAAATCTACCAGGCCATTTGAGTTAAGAATCTGTGGTTTTGAATAGCTGGGACTGAAGACTGGCTGTGATTAACAAGATACCAAACAGAACCATTAAAGTGAAAATTTTGCTTTGCTGAGATAATGGAAGCCAGTCACCTGGGGCTGCAGAATCATTTGTGATTAAGAAGAAACCAGAATCATTGAGGTGCATGCTTCTGGGAAAGCATGTTCCTTAAGGGTCAGCACACAGAAGCTGTGTTCCAGAGGTGGTCACAGTTGTGTGTCATGATGGTGGCCAAACTTGGTAGCATTAATAGACACTCAGATGGTACTGTTTTTGAAGGCATAAAGGGGTCGTGGAGAGCAGCTGAGGCTTGGCACTGTGTGGCAGAGCTGGAGTCCCTGAAGAGAGTCTAGGGGAGGCTATTGGTTAAAAGTGAAGTGCAGGTGTAGAAAAAGTCCCCAGCTTCTTGGAGATGCCAGTACGATTGAATGACAATCAGCAATAAAAGCAGCAGAGGAGTGAAGCAATCCTGAGCCTAGAAGACAATCTGTATGTGCTCCAGAGCATAGAGCCAGAGACCCAGCCCATGCCCTTTAGAGGAAGCCAGAAGATCATAAGTGAAACCAAGATAATTGGAAGTTATTTACACCTTTAGAGTTTAGTTTTGCTTTGTTGAAATTGTGACTTTGCCTTAGCTTTTCCTTCTTGAAGTAAGAAAATAACTTAGCCTTGATTTTATAGGAACCCCCACTTCAGAGAGTGAACTTTTCTAGATTTTAGGTTTATAAAATACTTTTAAACTGTTTTTATTTTTATTTTTAAAGAGACTGTGTTTTAGAGTGTTTGAATTGGTAATGACTGTGGGACTTTTGCAGTTTGTAAAAATGTTCTTTATTGTGATGTTTATTGTAGAATTAAATAATTAATTATTTACCTGTATTTATATTAAATGTAATTGGTCAGCAGTGTAAATCCTTAACTTGCCATTATAAATAAACACACAGCAGACACCTGAGAGATTTTTATCAAGCCTAGTTTGGATTGTGCAATCGTAGCCCATCTAAACCAGCTCTTAATTCTATTCCCCAAATATGACCCCATATATACATATGTCCCTTTGGACTGATATTCTCCACACTATGCTGTTGTTCCAGGCCATGGGAATGATCTTTCATCTACTCGTCGTGTGTCTCCTTCCTGCTCCTGGTTTCTCCTCTTCTTCTTGGCAGCTTCTTCTGGCTACTCCAGGCTTCTTCTACCCATGAACCTCTCTGCTTCAGAAGTCTGAGAAAACTAAACCTTTACTTCCTCAACTTGCTCTTTGATCATGGTGTGTCATTGCAGTAATAGTAGCCCTAACTAGGACATCCCTGTATGATTTACTTTCCTCAGCACTGTGTTAAAATGCTTTACAGAACATATATAATAGAAGAAAGACTAATTTTGACCATCAGTTTCAGTCATAATTGCAGGTAGATGCTCCAAGTGACATAGACTAGGAAGCAGAGAGTGCAAGAGGAATCAGAAGTGGGCATAGCCTTCAGAGAGTTACCTCTAGGAATCTCTTTCAGCAAAAGAGATGCCATGTCTCTAAAGCTCCCTAGTCTCTCCACATTGACACCAGTTGGCAAACAAGCCCTCAGAATCGAGCTCTTGATCCAAACCACAATAGCCCTAGATAAAACTTATATTTCTGTTCCTGAATATTGCAACTAAAGAGCATAGATATATTATAATCTCTTTTCAGGATAAAAAAATGACAGATAATTGCATTGACCTCTATTGGTTCTCATCTTTAAGCTTCCTTCCTTCCTTCTGTCTTTTATTCTTTCTTTCATTCATATATCTTGTATATGCCTGTATGTGTGTGTTGTACGTATATATGTTTCTATTTCTGTGGATGTATGGTTGTATATGTGTGTTTGTGTGAAGACACACGTGTGTGTTCATGCATGTGAAGTTTACAGGACAACTTTAGTTCTAGTTCCTGCAACACCATCCACTCTTAAAGACACGATGTGTAACAGAACATAGACTTGCTAAGTAGGCTAAGCTATCAGTCAGTGAGCCTCAGAAAAACTCCTGTCTTAGTCTCCCAAGTTATAGGATTAAATGGATGTATTGTGTCAGTGTGTGTCCATGTGTGTGTGTGTGTGTCCGTGTGTGTCTGTATGTGTATGTGTCCGTGTGTGTGTGTGTGTGTGTGTGTGTGTGTATGTGTGTGTGTGTGTGTGTGTGTTAGCCAGAGTAGGGATATAGGATGTTGTTCTTTGTTCTCAAATACTTTCATTTTATAGGTAAAGGGTTTCTCTGTCCCCTGGAACTTGGATATCTGGAACTAGTCATGTCTAAGCTCAAAAGTCAGTGAGCCACAGAACTGTCTCCACCTCCTAGCACTGGGATTATGTTAATGTACAACACTCTTCACTCCAACTTTTCTTATACTTGGGTTCTGGAAATGAAATCAGCCTATCTTGTTGCAAGGTGAGCACTACTTCTACCGAGTGATCTCTTATCCCTTTAGGCAATTTGATATCTTTGATAATTTGCAAATTAGAACTCTACATAAGACTAGCCCAAAACTTTCCAAAAGGGAGTATGGCTTCTCAGCCTTTGGTTTTATTTACTTATAATGCTTATAATTCAATTACTGTAATAGGTAGCAACATCTCAATGCTTAATGGGTTCATATCTTGAACATTTATTATGCTTAGCAACAGCTTTTTGACACCATTATATTCTGCAATTAGAGTAAAGCAGTCAATATAAGTGAGACTAGAGAAAAGTTTAAAATATGTCCTTTT
>CAJQZJ010031536.1:563940-626911 GCA_907164525.1 Lophiomys imhausi
TGACAAAATGATGCATGTCTTGTAGATACTCAAGCTGTCATCTCTTTTGGGATATCTGGTTTATATGAACAAGTTTCTACAAGGATTACCAGATATGTAACTTTATTATGAGAAATTACAGTAGTTTTTTTTTGCTAGATGATTATTAGAAGAACTTAATTGATATAGAACATATCACTTGGAGGTTAAATTCACTGACATCAGTATTGTTACTAATTGTTTTCCCCATTCCTCATTTTATTTATTTTTGTCAAGTTTTGAAAGATTTCAAATGGAAACGTAAAACCACCAAGTAACAAAATTGTAGACTACTGTAAGCTAAGGAGTTGCTTGCAGTATATTTATTTATTTATATATTTATTTATTATTTTACACAAAAATGGTATAAATTATATCTCATAATCAGTGCCAGTATGTATTTTATTATGTAGAATCTTGTTTTATTGAGAATAATTGTTTGGTATAATATACATTGAAACATGGATACAAATTTACATTAACAGCATCATATAAACACTTCAGTACAGCAAGTTTATTGGTAAATTCTGGTAATATACAGATGAATACAACATAACAGTCAAAGTTTAAAAGCTAGAGATATAAAATTCTAATCTCTTTTTCTAATTGTAGAGCCTGTGGATTGTAGGTAAAAGCAACTTGGAGTTCCTGGGCATGCTGGCATGCTGGGTGTTGACAGGCAGAATAAAAGACTGAACAAACACCAGAGCTCTTTCCAAGAACTCTGATTGAGGGAAGACGGGAGGTAGCAACAACCCCCACATGTTACTTAAGCTTTATGGCATCTATACATAATATCTGAAGCAGTAAGATATAGAATCAAATATGCTGAAAGCAGTTTACAACAATACTTGTTCTGAGTAAGTATTTTAGTTCACTTAAAACATACAGATGTGATTTTTATAAATATACCAATGCATGGAAGTGTTTGTTTGGGGAAGGTTTTCATTTACAGTAAAGATCCTGTGCTTCTGAATGTGCTGGCCAGCTAAATGAACCCTAGATGCTACTGCTTTTGAGTTTCCATTCATCTGAGACCAAGCCAAAGAAAATATGTAATCTTCTTCATGGTTTTTAATGGAAAATTTTTGTCCTGCTAACAGATCAAATCACTGTGATCCATCCCAAGCCAGTGAGAGGAAAGTGAAATGGAACAGTGTAGAGAGACATCAAGGCTTGGAGATTTCCAAAGACAACTTTGTAACTTTAGAAAGAATGTAATAAGTGTACAGTGATGATCTCAGCAAAACTAGATCCTAAACTTAGCTATAATCTGGATTACTTCACTTTGTGGAGTTCTTAAGCTTTTAATTAAGAAAATGTTTCATTAGAACTATTTTCTAATTTATTTTTATTTCTTCAGGTTACATCTCAATCAAAATCCCTTCCCTACTCCCCCATCCAGTCCCATCGTCACACCCCCTCAACCCTCCTCTTTCCTTTTTTTTTTTTGTTTAAGGTATGTCTTTTCCCCCAGCAGCTCCCCCTTTCAGTCCAACAAATGGTTCTTTCTCTTGTAACAATAAATACAATACAAAACAAAAGAAATAAATAGGCCACAATTATGAGAGTTATATGGCTTAGCATACATTCCCAATGTCCAGTCCGTATGTATTTGGCACCTGACTTTAACATTCTACTATCTAACCATCTCCATGAGTTTAAAGTTCTATATCTAACTCAGCTTCCATCCTAACTTGCATCACAATTTTAAAAACATCTTCTTAGATCCAGAACACCCTCTTGATTAATAAACAACTCAAAATTTAACTATGAAACTCTATCTATGTATCTTCAACCACCTCAGAGACCTGAGAGGGATATATATATATATATATATATATATATATATATAAATATATAGGAATTGCAGGACCCGCAGCTTCCAAAACTAAGAAATGACATACCAGTGGCTACCTGGACAGTTGCCATTTTTTCTCCATACATTACAGCATCAATCTTCAGCTGTTTGGCTCTGTTTCTCTGACAGACATTGATGGTAGAGCAGGAATTATGAAGGACTTGCCTACCCTGTCTTGGCAGAGCTAGGCTGTTGACTTACCTGCTTCCAAGTTTTGTCCTTTTTGGACAGAATTCTGTCTACAGTTGAAACAAAGGATTTTCTTGCCAAGTGACAGGCTTGCCACTAATTCAACAATCTCCCACTGGAGATTCTTTGATGCTCATCCTCTACTTGGAGTAGAATGGGGGGTGCTGTCAGGAGCTGACATGTCTCAATGTCAGAAAAGTCTTAAGTTAAGAAAACATCTTTAAATGCCATATTCTGCAGATCTCTTAAGGTAGAACTCTTTATTTTAAAACAGTGTAAATATTATTTGCAGTTGCAAAGATAAAAATAACTAAATACAGTGAAATGACACAATATTTTCATCATTATAAAATTTTCACTAAAACCTGGATGTGGTTTGTTTGAACTTATATTCTATAATACAAACCTGCATGTATGTATGTATTTATGTATGTATGTATGTATGTATATATGTATGTATGTATATATATATATATATTTAAAACCAATATTGAGTAATTCTTAATGCACCAGAGAACTTGATTTTGCAAAGTAGAAATATTTTACTTTCCCATTAAATAAGGATTTTTTTGTGTGGATGTGTGTTCTTTTTTTAATTTTTTACAAACAATTCAGAATAGGAACCAATATTTCTGGTGTTTGATATTTTCATTTTTATGCAGTTTCATTTATAGCATATATCACTGAATGATCATTACATTTACTACATATAGCCATTTGAAGAGGAGATTACCCCCATTTGTCCTTGAACTGAAAGTACATCAGACTCAGCTGCTGATAACAATTTTACCTAGTTATTCTGATTTCTTACTTTAAAAAAGTTTCAAATGATTGGTTGTGAAAGAAATAGTTAAAAATATTTAGTCTGAGGTTAAAGAAATGGTTGAGATTAGGATGATTTGAAAAGACTGACTTTTCTCCTATAGTAATATCATAACTTACTAAAAAATTTCTTAACCAAGCACAAGCTGGTGTTACACTGGAAGTTTCTCTTTGTGCATTTTTATTTCATCATCTTATACACTCCCTTTTTCATTTTGTCTTTCTGGAGAAAGCAGGTGATTGTCTGAAGACTAAGTCCAGGTTTCAGGGCACATTCTCTCCCAGAAAACTCAGATTCCAAACCATAACTGAGAATAGAAGCCCTTTGTGGTCTCACCCTTGTGTCTGGTTTCTGTGTTATATTTTTACAAAACATTTAAACATATTTCCTTGAGTGAACTTCAAAAATGAAGTCGAGATCCAAACTTTTTTCCACGGGTTCAAGAAAAGCTTTAACGATCTCCCTCAGAGATAGATCTGACAGGTAAAATCTAAGGCTCCTAAATATTGTATGAAACTTCATTATACTATAGATTATTTTCCTTATGGAAAACTCAAATTTAACTGAATGGTCTACATTTTTATTTCCCAAATGTGACCACATACTCATATGTCATGAATTTTAAGATTTCATTTAATATTTCAAATTAAGTTCTATAATGAAAGATTCATTCATTTCTCTGATATAGTTATGTTTACTCCTGCTTGCCACTCAGTTGCTTAAACAATGTATAAATATCTACTTTCTATCAACCATTTAACTGATTGGCTCATTACATTTAACTTTGTCTAGTCAGCATAAAGCACCAGGTTTTATAAAGGTCTCTTCCTAATTCCATCACAAATACTACATTATTTTATTTATCACTCTTCTGAGGAGAGTTTTCTCCTGTTAACTGGGACTTTTGTAATGCTGAATCTAGAATTCCTAATTGTATGACAGCACATATACTTCACACAGTCAAGACAACAATTTTTTTACACACAGACATGGAGGTATAACACCCTTGCTTATGTAAAATTCATGGGTACCTAGTTATAAACAATATTTAAGATAAGCAAATAACTGATACAATAATCTACAACATTTGGTTGGAGTCATGGTTTGTGTTTTTACCCCTAAAGCCCCCTAAAGGAAATATGGTAAAACCTGGTTGCTATCTTTTGTCATTTATTTATTTTTTTTTTGGAGGCAGTAGAAGGAGGAGATGGAAAAAAGATGTCTTCTTTCTTTACTCCTGGTTATCCCAGGGGAACAGGTTTCCTCTAGCACACAGTTCTTCAACAATACACTAGGTGTTCTAGGGGGATATGTCCCTTGGTACATACAGAAGAGCAAGAGCTCAGATGTTAGGGTAGTAGAATAGGCAGGTAAGGAACACAAATGGTGGTGATCTGAGAGTTACATGTTTAATGATGATTATGAGTAAACAAAATGTATGCACACTCTACTTTGTGGGTGAGACCTAAGAGTCCACTAGTGCAATTTAGAACCTGAAGCTTTTAGTTTGAATACTGCTCAGCATCAAGCTTCACTTGAAAAAGATGGACATCGAGACAATTATCTTTAGATTATAGTGTAAATGAAGGCATAAAAGAAATTTGTACTGGTTAAGAAGGAGTAAGAACATGACCATGTATTTTATGGAAAAAATAAATCTTGTATTTATACATGGGATGTAAAGGCAGGTGGTCATACTAAAATACAGATACCTAGTTGGCAGCCTTACCAGCAAATGGCTTCCATGGAAATTTCAGTTTGTCATCTCTGATAGAATTTGTTTCTCCTCTGCTTCCAGGGATTTTTCTTTTACATTTCCCCTGTATGTTAGGGCCATCCTCTTGCTGTATAACAAAACTTTCCTAATTGCCACTACTGTCAAACTTTTCAATGACATTTGGAAATGGTCTTTGGGAACAATCCTGAGTGACAATAGATGGTTCATAATAACATTGTACATTTTGAGATGACTTGATGACCACTCCTGGGGTACTTGAAGGGTCTGGTCAATTTATCTGGCTCTTTTAATGCAGAGGTGTAGTTCCCAGAAGGTTAGAGTAGAAGTGCCCCAAGTATGAATACTGTAACTCTAAATGGAGGTCTATTCAGAATTATTTGGCCTTTGAGTGAATTAAATCTATTTCTTTTTGTGTGTGTGTTGAGAAGTTATGGCTACAAACTAAAATGCCTGAAACAAAACTGCCACCCTGCACCTAGGTTTTCAAGTATTTGATGTGGCTGGAAACAATTTTGCACTTACACAGGAAACATTTCTAGCTGCAAGCAATAGGAACATTATCTGGAGACCAACTTATCCTCAGGCACTTGAATGAAAATGATCCACCACAGTCATTGGTTTCTGAAGCATTTCTGCTGTTGTAATTTTGTTTGCTTGCAATTTGGTTACTAATTAAGCAACTGCAAGATAAAGGAGTCAAGATGTAGTAATAAAAGTGTAAGTATAGGAGAAGAGAAGGGAAACAAATCAGTTTGCTGAAGGTAGGAGTTGAGATATTCTAGACATATTGGTAGCAATTATTATGAGAAACAGTATTCATTTATTCATTGATACACCCATTCACTCATTTTTCAGCAACTATGCTTTCTTTTGTTTTCTTCAATTTTTATTGTTCTATAATCTCATGCATTTATATAATGCATTGTAGTCAATTTCAAGTCCCAGTCCCCTCCTTGTTCTCCACCCTTCTCCCACTAGCATTCTTCTTTTCAGGGATCCTGCTTTGCAATATCATGTTTTCTTTTGTGTGTGCTCCACTGAGATGAATTAGAGCTTCTTGATTTAGCTCGAGGGGGAAGTTATCTAATGGAGCAAGTATAATTTCTATAGCTATTCCACTGAAGAACATAACAAGTCTCTCCCAACAAGCATTAATTACAGATAGTCCTTCTGCAAGGGGTGGACCTCATGGGCTTTTACCTATGAGATGATGGCATGTTGATGGGCTCAACCATGTACAAGCCCTATGCAGACACCAGCACAGCAGTGAATCTGTAAATGTCATGACTATATCATGTCCAGAAGGAGTCTTTTTGATGCTTAGTGCATGCTTTCTGCTGTTACAGAGGAAGAAGGATGGAGTAATCAGAACAGGACAGATACGTGAGAACAATTGCCCTGGGAATGCTATCCTTTGTGCTGAGTATCCTGACTCCATTTCCTAAAGATACACATAGATGACATTAGTTTCAAAGCTCTTAAGTTGCTAATCAAAACATGTCAGTCAACAAGCTGTTAACTTTTAAAACATTCTTATTTTTCATTCATCATTATTGTGGGGGTATGGCCTGAGCATCCCTGGTTTGTGTCTGGTGTGGATGTCAGGGGACCTGCTTCAGATGTAAATTTCCTCCTTCTAGTTTTATTTGTGCTCTGGAGATTTTAGGCTTATCATCAGGCTTCCTAACAGGAGCCTTTAGCTATGGGTCATCTTGCTAGCCTCCTGTAAGCTGTTTTTAATCTCAACTTAAATGTTCAACTTGAACACATAATGCTTAATTTTTCCAAATCTATTTTTATGTTCATCTTGTGTACCAAATCAATATACCTTGTCTCAATAGAGTTTGCTATGGAATGCTGAATACATGAAAATATGTGGCATAAGTGATATGATTTCATTATTAAATTAATGGATTTTATTGATTGGCTATTATTCAAAATGAATTATGATTACAGCATTGATCAATGGCCATGGTCTTGTATTTAGAGGGGCAAACACAAACCACAGTAATGAACATGTGTGTCTCCTGAAAAATTTATAAGGGAAAGAATTTTTGGGTGAAAGGGTTTTAAATATATCAAATTGTGTGGTCTTTGAGGAAGTGATCTCTGCTTGTAACATTTGAGAGGAAAATAGAAAAAAAATTGTGCGTGTAAACTATGTTGACATTGAGATATCTCTATAGATTACTCTGGAACAGAACAATATTAGGAATGTAGAAGTAGAGTGACACATTTTATAATCAATTCAGACATGGCAGGTTGAATGATACAATCAAGAATAAACTATCTAGAGTACAATTTTACATATTGTAGGGAGGGAAGGAGAGAGGAAGAGAGGAGCCAGGAGGGGAGGAGGGAGGAAGCTATGTTCTAGAAGTAAATAAATACTTTTTTAAGAAAAGAGTTAATAAGCTTAAAAAGTATAATAAAAATACAATATAAAATTTTCAAATTACAATTTACAAAAAGTATACTTGCCTTACTGGCATGAAAGGAAAATGGCCTTAATTTCAGATTAGAATGTTAGACTGCAGGTGGCCACACAGATTACACAAACTTGATAGCAGCTTAAAAGTTTTTTTTTTTTTTTTTTTTTTTTTTGTAGATGTATAGGATATTTTCATGGTTTGGCATTAAAAAGCAGGTAACAGGTTTAAAATACTATAAATAAATTAAAGGTTACTGCTGTTCAGCCTAGTTTTCTAAAACTCTAAGAGTTGAAAAAACTTGGAACTAAGGTAAAATACATGAAATGAGTGGTATTAGCCCATGCCTTTAACTCCAGCAGAGACAGGAGGATCACTATAGAGTTAGTTGTCTTACAAATTCTAGAGTTACAAGGAACAGAGTGGTGGTGTTCCACACCCTTAATCCCAACATTTGAGTAGAATACACCCTTAATCCCAACACACTAGAGACAGAAACTGGCAGATCTCAGAGCTCAAGTTCAGATTGACACAAACAAGCTCTAAATAGAGAAAAACTTTAATGGAGGGGTGGTGGAGCACATCTTTAATCCCATCATTTGGGACCTACTTGTCTTTGATCCCAATACTTAGAATGCAGAGAAAGGCACATAGGATTTGGAAGGATTTAAGTTTCAAAGCTACTTACAAAAGGCATGCTGAAATTCAAACAAATTATCCTTTGAGATCTCAAAATACATACACTAAAGGTTTGTTTAGCTCCAAAATATCAAAATAATTTCTTCTTTAATCCGAATTGAAAGACAATACTTTATATATTGTCAAAAAACCAAATTTGCTCCAGGAAAAATATTACCTAACCCCCCCTCCCCCCAAAAAAAGGTAGTGTCCCAGAGTTAGGATTAGGGCAGGGCTCTGTTCTTATCTTTCCAGGAGACTTAAAGCATCCATTCAAGGAATCCAGTTTCAACTGGACACAGAGCAGACACCGAAGATGACAAGCGGCCCAGATGATCCAGCCTTGCAGACTTCCTCAATAACTGTTTCCTCAAAAGTCTACAACCACAACAACTCAAAATAACTAAGATTATTCAGCTCCACAGACTGCTCCAGCCAGAACTCCAGTAAAGCCCTGAAGTTCAGCTTCTGCCTACAAACTTCTTAGGACATTTAAATAGCTGAGCACAAAAGGACTGAACATCAAATGATTCTATTAACATTTTTAACCATTTTTCCATTCTTATTTGGGCCCCAAACAGGTTTACTACATCCCAAATCAGCAGGAAGTCATTTTAAGAGAGCAACGTTCCATCCCCAGAAGATGGGGAGGGTGTTTTCCCTTGCTTTGGTCATTTGATAGATAATAGAAAATTTTTTAATTTAGGGGAAGAGACCACAAGCTATTAAATGGTCTTTTTAAATGGGTTTTGGACGTTAGATCCAGGGACTTCTCTCTTTTTCTTTTCTGTATCATTCTTTCTCTCCTAGTAGGAGTGAACAGACTTGAGAAAAAATGGGACATAGAAATAGTATAGGAAAGATCAAGAAAAAAGGACAGATTATTGAATATGCCCTTATACCTTTGTATATTGATACAAAATTAATATTATATTTGGCTAAATTGGTATTGAGCTTTGTATATTAATGCAAAATTAAGATTGTATTGGGCTACATCGGTATTGATCTTTGTATATTGATACAAAATTAAGATTATATTTGGCCACAATGGTATTGACCCTTGTATATTGATGCAAAATTAAGTCTGTATTGGGCTACATAGATATTGATCTTTGTATATTGATACAAAATTAAGGGTAACACTTTTTGAAGATATTATACCTAGTAATGCTTAAAAATGCAATGTGAAGTTTTGGCCTTTTGCTACCAACTGTCATAAACTGTTTAGGATAATTAAGAAATGCAAACTAATAGTCATGCAAACATGTCATTTTGTTAGTTACTAACGCAGTCTATCACAGTTATTTTCTAAGCTAACCAGAATTCAAGTTTCTAAGATATAAGCAACATTTGCTTATCTAAATATAAGAGATAGAGAGAGCATCTTCAAAAACCTCAAGAGATCTGCAGAATATGGCATTCAAAGATGTTTTCTTAACTTAAGATTTTTTGATATCGAGACATGTCAGCTCCTGACAGCACCCCTTATTGTACTCCAAGTAGAAGATGACCATCAAAGAATCTCCAGTGTGAGGTGGTTGAATTAGTGGCAAGCCTATCTCTTGGCAAGAAAAACCCCTTGCTTCAACTGTAGACAGAATGCTGTCCAAAGAGGACAAAGCTTGGAAGCAGGTAAGTTGACAGCCTAGCTCTGCCAAGACAGGGTAGGTAAGGCCCTCATAATTCCTGCTTTATAATCAATGTCTGTCAGAGAAATGGGGCCAAATGGCTGAAGATTGATGCTGTAATGTCTGGAGAGAAAATGCGAACTGTCCAGACAGCCACTGGTATGTCATTTGCTAGTTTTGGAAGCTGCGGGCCCTGCACTTCCTATATAATCAGATATATTTATCCCTCTCAGGTCTCTGAGGTGGTTCAAGAATACACAGAGTCTCATAATTAAATTTTGAGTTGTTTAGGAATTAAGAGGGTGTTCTGGAACTAAGAAGATGTTTTTAAATTTGTGATGCACGTTAGTATGAAAGTTTAGTTAGATATAGAACTTTAAGCTCATGGAGATGGTTAGATAGTAGAATGTTAAAGTCAGGTGCCAAATACATATGGACTGGACATTGGGAATGTATGCTAAGCCATATAACTCTCATAATTGTGGCCTATTAATTTCTGTTGTTTTGTATTGTATTTATTGTTATAAGAGAAAGAACCATTTGTTAGACTGAAAGGGGGAGCTGTTGGGGAGGAAAGATATACCTTAAAATTAAAACAAAAGGGGAAGAGGATGGGGGGTGAGGGGGAGGAGGGTGGGAGGGTGGAACTGGAGGGGGGAGTAGGGAGGGGATTGTGATTGAGATGTAACTTGAAGAAATAAAAAATAAATTATATTAAAAAATGCACGTGCTTTGAGGCTTAAAGCAGAATTTTCCTATAGATGTCCCATAAAGTGGACTCATCAACTGTGGGGCAACAGCTCATGGGACCCTGAAGCTCATCAGAATAATGTCTTCAGTTATTCTGAAGCTGTTACAATAAGGAGATGAGCATGTGTGAGTGATGCATATCATATCTGTGAAAAAGAAGCACGAACTGTGTATTAACATGTTGCCTGTTTAGCAGCAATTGTATATCCTTTGTACAATGTTCACTGCTTATTATACATTATACTAAGGCAGCTTATTGTGTAGGATATCAATCACACAATATTTTTCTTGCTGTGTCCAAACATTGACCACTCCCAACTGCAACCTTGCACTTATAACTAGTATTAATTTTATAACAGCTCAGAGGGATTTATATCCTTACCTTATTGCTTTCATTTGTTTATTTACATGAATTACGCCTCCAACCTGCCTTCATCCTGTTGGGCGTGAGAATGAAATGTTTGAGGACAAGATGACATATTATACTGTGTTAGACAAGTTGTTTTTAATGTGCATCGAAAACAATCTTACATTTTCAATTTAGTGCATTGTCAACACAATCAAATACAGTCATCAATTACATAAATCACATAGTAATTCACACAATTTGGAAGGCAAACTACTCAACAAGTGTTTGTTTTTTTTTTCAAACCTTTTTTGTAGTGATTTAGGAGAAGAAAAACCTTATCAAATGACACTTTTAAGAAGCTTGTGAAATCACCATTTTCACTTGAGTACCATTCCCTCATATCTGATGTTCATCTTTCCTTTCTGTAATTTACAGAATAATTTGGTAACAGTATAACAATTATTAAAAAAAATATTACAATTTATTATTGGCTATTTAAAAATATTTAGAAATCGTACTGTCACCAAAATGTCATCTCTTTCCCTAACTAACGTAGCCGGGTGCCTAGTATGGTGTAAATCTGTGGGCAGAAACTCTTGATAGGATGGTTTTAGTGTGTGCCATTTGTCCACTCATTAATTTACTCTGTACAAACGTTACCAAAGAGGTAAATTTCTTGTTTAAAAGCTAATACTTATTTAGGTCAATAGCAAATACCTATTTCATGAATGATAGAAGAATGGGGACTCTTCTCTAAGGCAATATGGAAAGATAGGAATTTATAACCAAGGAACCAAACAGGGAGCATAAGTGGATAGACGTTTTCCAACAAAAATCACTGAGTCCCAGGAGAGGGGAGATAGGGAATGTCATATGATGTTAGACCAATCACAGCTAAACAGAATTTTTGTGAAGAAAGGACAGGGTAAATAGACAGCATCTAAAGACTGGATAACCAAAGAAACCAAATATTCCAACTGATGATACTTGGAGCCTGAGACATTCTTATCAAACTTCCTTTGAACATGTAAAGGTTGATGTGCTGCTGTAACAGGTGCCAGAAACATCCAGGAAGTAGGCTTTTGCAACAATGTGAGATATTGTCCTGCTTAAAGTTAGTTTCTCAGAATTTCCATAGACATTATCTTAAATAACTAAATTGTGGGATCCATCTTCATTGTAGATGGGACCACTCTCTAAGCAGGGGACACCAGAGTGTATAAATGGATACGCTAAGATGACTGCAATAGTGCATGCATTAATTCTTGCTCTTTTGGTCTTGACTGTGGATGTGGTGAGATTAGTTGCTTCAAGGTCCTGCTGCCATGCCTTTCTTCAATAATACCTATCACCTAGAATTGTGGATGAAAAGCTTTCTCCTGTAAGTTATATTGTTCAAGGTATTTTATCAGAGCAACACGAAATGAAGCCGAGATATCAGTATGATTACTAAAACGTAATAATTCCCAGAATTGTTAAGAATAACACAGAACCCCAAATGTTGAGTCCATTTAAAAAGAATCTGTCATTAGCTTGTAATTTCTTTAAGGGCAGAATAAACTGAAATGTCATTATTTGATTTATGTTGCATTGAAAGTAGCATTAGTTGCAAAGCACACTGTAGGACTGTTTTGTTGATGAGCGAATGGACTAATTAGTAATCTAGCTTGTAGAAGACATGGATAAAACGCATAAGCACTAAAATACACTACAATATTTTATCAATGTGCATAGGCATTTGCTAAATTTAAGTCTAAGAATTGGGGTAGGACAGTGTAACACACCATCTGCCTCTGGGGTTTTGGGCCAAAGAGGAGCATTAAGTTTGAACATTTCCATTTCTTCCATCTGTTCTTTTCTGTGCTGGCTTTCATCCCAGGCATCCCTTCTGCTCCCACTGACCACTGGCAGCTTGAACATTCTTGTTATGTTTCTGAGTCCTACACTTCCTCTTTGTGATTTCTAGAAGTCGTTCTAATTGTGCCAGCTTAGGTCAGATCCCCATCCTGCAGGAGCCTTCGGAGAGATTAGAGGAAGCAACTCTTTATGAGGACTAGTTAGTTCAGAGACATGGACTCCTACCCCGAGGGAGGATTCAGCCCATTTACACCAGATAAAATAAGGACATGTACTCAGATCTGTACTGGCAGAACTCTGGGATGGTGTTGTCCACAGGACTGGGCATGAATAAATGCAAAAACAATAAATAGCATGCCAAAATGTAAAAACACAAACAGAAGCAGATAAAGATTTAGAGGAAAGATAATGTACTGTTGCTTTCAAAACGTAAGAAAACATGGAAAATGGAATGAATGGAGGCCAAGAAGCTCACTAATTGATTCAGGGAAAGAGCAGAGGACCAATGAAGGATGCCATTGGACATTACACAGGAATCAGATTGTATGAAGATTTAGAATTCACATGAAGAATTTAAGAAATTGATGCCAAAGTTTTGAGAAGTGTGTTCTGAGTGCTTGTGATATGGTGGCTATGGGGATGTGTTTTCAGTTGGTCTGTCTTATAACTGAAATTATAACCAAAGTTAAAGAAATATCAACAACAAAAATGTGTTAACTTCTGGAAACAAATCAATTTCACCTTTAGAGGACAACCTACAAATCAAAACCATTATTCCTATTAATAGCTCTTCTAAATTACTATGTGATCAATTTTAAATATAGTTATCAGTGAGTGCTGTATAATTGAAGATGATGGAATGTGATTGCATGATTATTATGTTGAAGGTATTCATTTTCTTCTAGATTTCTAAGAAAAGTATATCATAAATATATCTTTAGTTTAAGAAAAATAATATGTTTTGTTTTACTATCAATTGAGTAGTGAGAATTTGTACTCATGTGAAGGTTTTTGCTATTTCTGGAAAAAGATTTTGATAAATCATTAAGGAAGAAATAAGAACTAACTGTTGGAGCAGAACTAAACATAACTTATTGGTAAGAATGGCAAACACCTCAAAATAGAACAATGCTATTTAATGCTTTTCTAGTGTGTGAGTGAGCATATACATTGGATTATGTATTATGTTTTAGTTTGAAATTTGAATTATATTGCTTCAATAAAAATTCATTTAAAATATTAGTTATTAATGTATAATACAGATGATAAATGAAATAGTATTCTCATTAAAATATTAACTTGTTCAGTTAAATTGTTTACTTTCCTGAATTTGATAAAAGAGCTTATAATGTACAGGAAAATTTACAAGTGACCCAGTGGGAAGTGAAACTTGTAAACAACAGAGGCTGCCCAGCATTCAACCACAGCATCAGGAGAAATTACATAAATTAAAAAAATAAAAAATACCAAACAACAACAACAGCAAAACCCATAACCTCCTTGGTGCTTAAATAAATGTAAATGGAGACTTCATCTGATAATCGAAAATATACATAGTATCTCATTTATTATATAATCATACTTTATGTAAATACTTAATACTCAAACATTACAGAATATTTTATATAGTCAATAATAAATAAGCATATCAAGGTATGTATTCAACTTTACAAATGTTAATATGTGTGTATACCTGAAAATCCTTCCTCGTTAACTATCTGACTTTCAGAATGAAAGCTATATTTGTTTTATACACTGAGGGGTTTGGTTTTTTGGTGTACTTGTTTTTTTTTTTCTGGGTATCTCTTTTGGAACACATGTTTTATGTCTCTATTCCTTCGATTAATAGAGACAACATATTGTGAATTGATCAGTGTATTTTATGACTCATCAGTGAGAATCCCCTGGGAATTCTCATTGGTTTTCTAGAAAGAAGGACTAGACTCACTGAAGCCTATGCATGCTAATGAATACATTAGTAACGGAAGAGGCAGCAATGAGTTAAAATCTAAAACTTCTGCCTTTGGCTTAGAGGCCAGATGGCAAACAGTGAGAACAATGTTATCAGTGCTGATTGGCAAAGCAGTGTGTGCTAATATGTGGACCTGAGTAAAATATGAAAGGAAACATACATGCATTGAAGAATTGTGTGTGAATGGTTTTGTGTGTGTGTTTGTGTAAATTTGTTCAATATGTGCTTATATATATACAGTCATGCATCCATCTAGATGCTAGAGGGGGCAGTGTGTCTTCTTAATTGATTTTCTACCTTATTTTTATTGTAGAACATATCTTACTGGGCTTGAAATTCACTGATTCAGCTCAGATTAGCTGGGTGACAAATTCAAGGCTTCCCCAGTTTTTCTTCTTCTACAACACTGGGATTACACACATATGCCTTGCCTGTCTCCCTAATATGGGTGTGATGATCCAAATTCAGATCCCCACGCTTTGTTGCAAGCATTTTAACCAGTTGAGACATCTCTGCTCCTTTCATTGAAGAATTTTAGTAGTTGGAAAAAGGGACAATCTGTAAATTCTAGGTAACAAACAGGTAACTTCAAAAGTAAATATTGTGAGTAACATTTGTTGACCTCATTAAAACACAGGCAGACATCTACTCACCAGGCAAGTGTAGTCAAGGACACTAATGATAAAGGTGAACTTGCACCATGTAGTGAAACAGTGAAAAGAGCAATGGGATTTGGAGGGGTGAAAGGATACAGTATGCTGCATGATGGGATCAGAAATCTCTACTTACTAGGAAGACAATGCATTGCAAATAATTTGCCTGGATCAATAGATAAGGAATGAGATTGGGAAATAACCTGCCCACAAATACAGGCAAGCAAACTTCTGCACTGCCACTTATGCAGATCCTCACTTGTATCTATATTAGGGTTTCTCATTTTGGGATTGTGGGTAAGAAATATGAGAATAAATTGTCTCAAACAAAGCTATATGTAATATACAGAAACATCTTCCAGACTGCTGAAAATGCAGATTAGGAAAATGATTCAGCTGCTAGAAATTGAGAAAAGTTGCTACTGAAGAAGGACAGAGTCTGGAAGAGAGGGCAACCATTCCAAGGATTCTACTTGTTTCCAATAAGAAAAACAAAAGGTTGGCAGAGGTGGGATTCCCATGTCCTAACTGTGTTCTTAGCAATCCCATTGTGTCTTTTGAGATGAGAAGAAACTTGATCTTCATAGAGATTCCTTAGCAAGTTATCTGTCATGGACTCTATTCCCTGTTAGTGGCACACTAGCTGTGATGCTATGTCAGGCCCCAGAACAAGAGGAAGTTCTTTGCCCTCCTGTGACTGATGAACTAAGAGGGGTTGATATGTGGGGTCTGCCCTCACTCAAGAAGGATAGGATGGAGTGGGAGAAGCGTGTGGGAGGCTAGGTGGGAGGGTGGGGTTGGGAGGGCAGGAGGAAGGGGTCTGTGATCTAGATGTAACTTGAATAAATAAATAAATGTTGAAGAAAAAGAAAAGAAAAAGAAAGAAATACTCTGACCCAAATTGTTCAGTAGTATCTATGAAGAGAAATACATGCTATTTGAAACAAGGGCAACTTGGAGCACAGCCATCTCTTAATGTTCCAAGGAAAGACTAAAAAGGAAAGGCTGTGCCTTTGCTGTCCCAGGAGCAGAACATCCAAGTAAGAGCACATGTGGCCTTTCCACTGGACATCAAAATTTAAGCTAAAGGGAGAGACAACAGCTAACTGGAGAAAACCAAATAACTGGGAAGAGGGAAGTAAAACAGAAGGATTTAGAATCTTCCTGTCAATAGGAATTCCTAAGTAGACAGAGAATAACTCATTAGGCTCAAATGGCACCATAAATCTCAAGAGTATTGAAGGAAATGAGTTCAAAACATCAATGTGCACATTGTAACTATACACATTATTTGATATTTTCACAATCAACCAATAATACACTGAGAGTTTGGTCTGAATAAAAACTCATGATGTCTGGCAAGACATCTTCATGAATAAAGGCCATTGCTGCCAAGCCTGAGAATCTGAGTTGAATCCCTGGAACCGACATGGTGGAAGGAGAGAACTGACTCTTGCATATTGTCTTCCGGCTTCCAAAGATGCACCATGGCACACCATCTAACAACTAATAAAATAAATAAGTGTTAAGAATATAAGATTTATTTTTATTATTTTAAATTGTGTGTGTGTGTGTGTGTGTGTGTGTGTGTGTGTGTGTGCTATCGTATGGATACAAAAGTTGAAGTTACAGGGAAACTGGCACTTTGCAGGAGCCTTATGCAAAATTCACCATTGAGCCATCTCTCCTCAGCTTTCATCACAAGCCATCTTTCCATAACCTTCACCATTAAGTCACCTCTATAGTCCCCTAACTTAAAAAAAAAACAGAAACAAACAAACAAAAAGCCAAACTTTGGAAAATGCAATACTTAAAACAAAATGGATATCCTAAGAGTTTTGTTTTGATTTTTCTCTTATGAGCTGGAACATAGCATGGCTGAAAAGAACCCATATCCTTGATCACAGATTGGTAGAAATTGGCTTCTTGATTAATTTTCCAGATCAGAATTTCTGTAGCAGATGACAGATGACATGCTGCTTTGTTAATAACTAGTAAACAGCTGTTATTTACCTTATTTGCCCTGTTGTGATGTGGGACCCATTTTTCTTCGTGCTTCTTAGAGTCTGATGCATGGATTGAGTGTGTTCCAAACATACTTTCTGTTGATTATACAGACAAATTCTGTTGGATACAACATTAATGTGACTTCATTCTCCAAATGGTGTTTAAAAGTCTGGCCCAAATTGTGATGCACTATTTTAACTGTGCACTACCTTGTATAATTAGGCATTGATACCCTTTAGGAGTAAGAACAATCAACAATATCAAACTTCCATATTCTTAGTGACATGTCTTCTTAGTGATCTGTGTGAAGATATAAGATGTTTTAATGAAATTTCCATACATATGATGCAGTAAAACCTTTGTATGTCTTTCAGTTGAGATCCCAATCAATTGATGTATTCATGAACATTAAACTCATTTAAGAGAAAGACTGAAATGTTTCCCTTAATTATAAATAATTATTTAATAATAAACTGTAGTTATTCAAAAATTATTATTTTTCAGAAATAATACAGCTTCAAGCACTTATTAATAATGATGATAAAATGTGAACTATCAAGAAAATGTTGAACTCGGAAGAATGCTATGAGTACTCCCTGAGAGCCTTCCAAATACTCAGCATAATGATATATGTTACTATTTTCATGAGCCATACTTAAAGATGTTTTCCAGATTGCCACAGAATGGTAGTACAAATTCATACATGGATAAAGGGTCTATTTAAAGTTCAAGACAAGCCAATGGATTTTAATGCAAAAGACTAAGTGGCTTGGAATATACATAGCAACTAACTCTGAAGAACCTATAAACCATTCATTTTTGTGTAAAACAGAAAAAAAAACTATCAGAATCTAACTGAAAAGGCTAAAGCACTCAGTGATTCTTGCCATGTGTGGACACCCAGCAGAAGGAAAGGAAAATCAATGTTACACTAAAGGATGAAAGATTCAAAACAAGAACAAGTGAGGTTTTATAATGATGAAAGACTATTTTCTTAGAAAAATACATTCATTCATTATAAAGCTGTAAGTGCCAAACCTCTTACAATTTTAGGCATAGCACCAAATTGTTGGAAATATGGGGTGAGATTTAAAAACAGAATCATACTCATATGTAATGTATCTTCTCCTGAATTAGAAAGCCATGTTAAAAATAAGTGCAGAATATATAGGATGTAAATAGTGCAGTAAACTATACTCAGACACAAATATCATATTTTGACTTCTATGAAAATTGAACACATATTCTTACTGGTATCTGATGAATATTTACAGAATTCATTATGCAGTTGGTTATAATATTTTAGAGTTTGGAATCATTATGTAGTTGGAAAATATTTGTTTGGTAAGACGATCTCATGTAAAAGGCTAAATACATTACTATATATTCCATAGCCAGAAATAAATTATGATAATATGATATGAAATTCAAGCTACTTGAACATATTTAACATGTCCATAATCATGTTTTAGTTTTTGAACATAAATAAAAATATTTATGGAATTAGTCATTATTAAACTTCTTGAAGGAGATCTGTATAATAACAAGCAACATAAAGCAACAACAACCAAAACTAACCCATGGGTGTCTTACTCTCTTTTCTGTTGCTGTAATAAAGCACTGGCCAAAACTGACTTGGGGAGAAATGAGCATATTTCAGCTGACAAATAGAGGGATACTGAGTCAGGCATTCAAGGCAAAAATCCAGAACCAAGAACTGAAGTTGAGATGAGGAAAAATGGAGCACAGTGCTTAACGACTTACTCAGTTTTCTTTCATATATAACACAGGACCACTTTCCCACAGTTGGCAGTGTCTACAGTACCCCCCAAAAAATTACTTATAGACTTGTCTGCAGACCAATTTAGTGGAGACAATTCCTAAAATCAGGGACCCTCATCCAATATGATTCTAGACTATGTCAAGTTAAGTAACAAACCAACCAACAAATTTGACCCCCTGTGGACTTTGCACTCAAATACATCACTACTAAATGATAACTTTTCTTTCTCTTTCATCCTTAAGGTCTTATACCTTATTAGCTTGAGTATTTAGCTCCACTCTTATAATTTTTCTATTCAGAGCCCATACAGCTTATCTCTTAGGATCAGGCTGTCCCTATTTCATGCCTTCTACATGGTATCAAGCCTCAGATTTTATGAATTACTTCCTTAGTCATGGAGTCTCCACTACAAATAAGGCTGTACCTGAACTGATGGCCTTTCCTGGCTTCTCACAGTGACAAGCCTCAGGTGCTCTCCATGACCCACTTAATGCCTTCAAACCAGTACTGTCTGGGAGTCCCTTATGTATTATTTGCCAGGGGTTTGTGTTGACAAGATGAAATACCTCCCAGAAAATTTCACTTCAAAGATGTTGGTTCCTTCTTACTCACAGCTGATTTTCCTTCCCCAAATAACTGTCATGTGCTGTCCCAGTAAAACAAAAATTTTACTTCTGTAGTGCAAGTCTTATGCTCATCACAGATGATTCTTCAGATCCAACTGATTAGAAACTAGATATTCTTATGCAAAATATCACAAAACACCAGTAAGCTCTGTGGTAGACTCTCAAACTCCTCAGTGAAACTTCATAAGCCAGAATTCCATTGGTTACAATGCTTTTGTATTATCTTTCAATTTCCCACAACAGCTAATTAACCTCTGAGCACTCAATAACATTTCTAATCCAAAGCTCCAATGTCCTCCTAAATACAGCATGGTGAGGTCTTCTAGAGCATTGTGTGTGTGAATGGGACCAATTTCTGTTTTAGCATGGTGTGTGTTGTTGTCCTAAAACACTCATCAAATTCAACTTGAGGACAAGAGAGCTTATTTCACCTGATAGGAAACATTCCATTGTTGAGGGAAGCTAATGCAAGAACTCAAAGTTGGAACCTGGAAGAAAAAATATGAAGCAGAGATCACAGGGGAATGCTTCTTACCTGCTTGCTTTTCACTGTTTGCTCAGCTTCCATTCTTATACAACAAGACCACCAGCCAAGAAGCATCATTGTTCACAGTGAGGCCCTATCATATCAGACATTAATCAAAAAATACACACATATAATATATATATATATATGTATGTAGACCAATCTGATGGTGGCATTTTTTTCAGTTGAGGCTCCCTCTTCTCAGATGACTCTAGCTTGTGTCAAGTTTACATACTAGCAAGCACAGCCACCAACTTTTGAACATTTCAAAGGACATTTTGTTCCAAGTTGATTAAAAATAATGCCAGTCCTCAAATGATCCCATTTTCCTGCCTAAATAAAGTTCAGTTTCCTCAATACTTAAAATGTCAATGTTTCTCTTATTCATATATTATGTGAGATCTGTGATGGTTCTGACCCTCCTCCAGTCTAAGGGGCCTGATATATGTCTGGGACTAATGTTGAAATAATAGTGACTGTATGGAAGACCCAAGGAAAAGGAATAACCACACAGCCACCTGAAACTGCAACTTATTTATCAATTGAATTTATTAATAAGTTTAAACTGTAAGGTTAAGTAGGCGGAGTAGCTAATGGGCAGGCGGGAAGTCAGCAGGCCTGGCCTATCTTACTTAACTGATGGCCTGACTCTACTGGGGAAAATGCCCTGGCTCAAGTGTGGCCTTCACGACCTGTAACCTAAACTCTGTTAACTAGTATCTTTATTAATAACTATAAGTTGCTATATTAGGCTGGCTGAGTAGCTGGCAGCCTGGTGGGATTTGGCAGTCCTGATTTGCCTTAGAAGCCCATAGGCCTGGTGGGGAGGGTTGGCGGAGCAGCTTCTGGATATTTATTAATAACTTTATACTGTTATATTAAGCCAGTGGAACAACTGACGGTGGCCCGGCAGGGTAGCTGCTGGGGCCTGCTGTGAGGCCTGTGGCTGGAAGCCTGTAGGCTTTCCAACCTGAAACCCCCAGTGGCCTTTCTCCCAACAATTAATTACACCAAGACCTGTGAATGTTTCAATGCTTAGCCCTTAGCTGGGCAGACTCTCAGCTAACTAATCTAAGTCAAACCAGACCACCTAATGACAAACAGTCCTGTGAACTGCTGTAACTTGCAGAGTTCTCAGACACCTCTGTCTGCTTCCAGGTCTCCTGGCAGAAAGAGAGCTCCTCTGTGTAAAACACAGGCTTCCTGTTTCCATCTCAGGAAGTCCCACCTTCCTATACTCTTTCTGCCCAGCTAATTGGCCATCAGGGACATTTATTAATCAATCAGAGAATGACTCAGAAGAGGTGGCAACGAGATTCAGTATTCAAATCACCCTCTCAGCACCAATGTATTAGACATTCCTTCAACAGCCACATTAAATGTATTTCCTTGAACTTCTGTACATAAATATCATCTGTCAAATAAGTCATGTGGCCAGGCCTGATTATGTGACCCATCATCCACAGTTCTTATATAGAGACATGGTGATTCATAGGGCAAGAAAAAGACTGTATAGTTCTCTCACAAGAATATGAACAGGACAAATGTTCTCTCTCTCTCTCTCTCTCTCTCTCAAACACACACACACATACAAACACACACACACACACACACACAAACAAAAGCATAAAATAGTCTTTTACTCCTCTAATATTAAACAATGTAAGCTGGACTAAATTTAAACAAGGAGGGTTGATTACAAATTAAATCTCAAGGTAACATAAAAATATTTTATATTGAGGGTGGTTAAGTGTGTAGAGCCTGGGGTATAGAGATTGATTAACAACATTAAGATAATGTCCTGCTCATGAATCTGTAGAAAATTAAGAACTACAGAAACAGATCATGTTTTTATCCAACCAAGTTACCAATTTGGTAAAGAATCATAAGCTTTACTAGGTTGGTGTTTAAGTCTCTGTAAGTCCTTCACATATCGTAGGGTAGCTACCAGATGATTTGATGCTAAATGAAGAGCAGAATTCCAAAAAGACAGCCTAATAAATGTGCATCATATAATCTTTAAACATGTTATTTAATCAATCATAGCAACATTCATTTTAAATGAGATGAATCCTATAAATATGTTTCTATCATTTACAGCACATACTAAAATTTCAGGACTGCTAAACTATTACTTAAATGTATGTTGTATCTTTGATCAACTCATATAAAGTGGAAAAAATAAACATATTCAAGAATTACAAATGTTTCTAATTTAGACTTAATTGTAATAGAAACAAGTAATAGACAACAAAGAATATTGAATCACATGTAATCTCTTAACATAAGCCAATAACAGTAAACATGTATAGCATATATTTGGAAAGAGAAGTAAGTTCAGGTATAGCAAAACCTTAGTGAAATAGCATCACGCTTTCAGCGCCTTTACTGTGTGAACAAAATAAAATTGTTCTCCTTATCTAAGACTCACTCTGTAACCATATTGTTGTCACATCAAGCAAATTCCATCAAATCCAATCAGTTCCATTCATTTTACAACATAAACTGAAGGCTCACAATACCCTAGTCAAGCCCTAGGATTAGAGAGAAAAGATTGGCAAAACAGTTTCTGTCAATTCAGTGTGTATTCTCCTACACAATGACTACAATCACATGATTACCATAGGCCATCAGGATGCCTTAAGTATCCAAATGCCACTCTTACAGAACAACATGTTAGGGATAGATTTATTTAAAAAAAACATTTATTTTATCAAGTTGCATCCTGATTACAGCCCCTTTCCTCCTCCACACCTAGTCCTATTCTCCCACCTACTTCCCTCTTCCTCCTCTCTTTATCCTTGGGATAAGGGGAGCCCCCCGCAACATATCAACTCATCTTGGTTCATCAATCATATGAGAGGTAAGAGCTTCCTCTTGCACCGGGGTCCAACATGGCATCCCACTCAGGGTAAGGTGTTTCACTAACAGGCATCAGAATCCATGTCAGAGATGGCCTCCCCCCTCCACTTCCTAAGGGATCTGCATGAAGACCAAGTCGCCTATCATCTATATATGTGTAAGGGGCTAGGTCTAGTCTACAAATGCTTTAATATTTGGTTGATGTTTCAGTCTCTGTGAGCCTCTAGGTGCCTATATTTTTTATTCTGTTGGTCTTCATGTGGAGTTCTTGTCTCCTCTGGATCCCTCTCTCTCTCCTCCCTCTCTTACACATGAGTACCAGTGCTCTTTTTAATCTTAAAGTGTGTCAGCAGGGTTTTCAAGAAAGAGTGGATAACATCTGCAATCAGAGGATACAGAGATGTACCGTGTGATACTGAACAAGACTGGAAAAACTGATTATGAACAACCTCCACACTTGAAGTGTTTCCTTCATATTCTAGCATGAAAAAGACATCGATTTCATACCATAAAAGTCCAACACACACCAAAACGAAGGTTATTAAAGTGAACCAGGCTTCTAATATATTAAAAAATGATACATAGAATTTCCAAAGGTTTCATTTTTAGTCATAGTCTAAATCAAGTAAATGTGCATTGTAAAACATGAGTAAAATATTGTGAATATAACTTGCTGATATAAAATGTATATAACTGTAAAAAATTAGCAGTATGAAATTAAAATGAAACTACACTCATCAACAAAATTATGATGTGTAACATTAAAATGCTTTCAGATATATGAGTTATATAGCCATCCTAAAATCTTACAAGATATATATTGCTACTGGCATTCCAAAATATGATCTTAAATTTAAATCTCAACTAAAGTATTAAAGAAAAAATATAATATTACAGAAATGTTTGTCACACCACGATGAACCCTGTCTAAATTTAGACATTGAACAAAGAAGAAAATAATAAAATAAGAAATTATAATTGTACAAAATGTGGAAAAATATGTCAAGAATTTGCCAAATGAATTTAAATTATAATTACAAATTTTTTTAGGAGAATACTTAGACGATAGAATTTTAACAAGAGAAAAATTGGTAATTGAGAAATGTTCCAAAGTTCTCTGACAGAATTTTTATTTATTTTTTTGAACACTGCTTTGTTCTCAACTTTTCTTATTACCAAACTTCTTATAAATTTTTCAGAAATGGTTATATCATGGTATGATCACCCACCAAGTATTCAGCACAACTTGTAGCCCTTGAAAGTTATGAGAGCCCTACTGGTAGTGATTCTTCTTTCTCTGTGCTGTTTGGAGTGCTTTGCTACATTGCTAACGGACACAAATCCTGATTTTCCTGCTCATCCTATTTATACTGAAACATTGACTAAAGGTTTGGGGCTTCATTCCCTGCCTCTGACCTTCTTCTTCTTCTTCTTTTTTTTTTTTTTTGCATTTTTTCCTTTATTTTTTATTTCTTCAACTTACATCTCAATCGCAGTCCCCTCCCTATTCCTCCCTCCAGTCCCACCCTCCCACCCTCATCCCCCATCCTCTTCCCTTTTTTTTTTCTTTTAAGTTTAAGGTATATCTTATTTCCCCCTACAGTTTTCCCTTTCAGTCCAACAAATGGTACTTTCTCTTATAATAATAAATACAATACAAAACAACAGAGGTAATTAGGCCACAGTTATGAGGGTTATATGGCTTAGCGTACATTCCCAATGTCCAGTCCATATGTATTGGTACCTGACTTTAACATTCTACTATCTAACCATCTCCATGAGTTTAAAGTTCTATATCTGACTCAACATTCATACTAACTTGCAACACAATTTTAAAAGTATCTTCTTAGATCTATAACACTCTCTTGACTCCTAAACAACTCAAAATTTAATTATGAGACTCTAGCTATCTGTTCTTCAACCACCTCAGAGACCTGAGAGGGATAAATATATCTGATTTTATAGGAAGTACAGGGCCTGCAGCTTCCCAAACTAAGAAATGGCATACCAGTGGCTGCCTGGATGCCTCTTCACAGAATCATAAGGAAGTTTCCTCATCTATGTTTATAGCAGCCTTATTTGTAATAGCGAGAAACTGGAAACAAACCAGATGTCCCTCAACTGAAGAATGGGTTAAAAAACTGTGGTACATCTACACAATGGAATATTATTCAGCTATCAGGAACAATGAAATTATGCAATTTGCAGCCAAATGGATGGAACTAGAAAAGCTCATCCTGAGTGAGCTAACCCAGACTCAGAAAGACGCATATGGCATCTATTCACTTATAGTAGGATTTTAGCTATATAGTAGAAAGTATCGATACTACAACTAACACACCAAAGGGAACTTGGACATAGACTTTTTATTTTTAATTTATTTTTTATATATTTTTTATATTTTTTAGTCTTTTTTATCTATTTGTCTGCTTATTGGTTTGTTTGTTTAGTAGTTCTCTCTCCCGGGCAATGAGACACTTTTCACTGATGGTACTGCTTCATAGACCCCCAATGAATGAGGAGGATCTTGGCCCTCATACGACCTCTCAACTGAGATGAGAGACTATTATATAAGGACACCCCACCCCAGAGAAATGGGATGGAAGGGTTAGGAGGTAAAGAAAAAAAAATGAAATGTGATGTTTCGGCCTTTTACTACTAATTGTCATAAACTGTTTAGGATAATTAAGAAATGCAAACTAATGGTTATGCAAGCCAGTCATTCTGTTAGGTACTATGACAGCCTATTATAGTTACTTGCTAAGCTAATCAGAAATAAAGCTGCTAAGAGACAAGCAACATCTGCTTACCCTAATATAAGAGATAGATAGGGCCTCTTCAAAAACCTCAAGAGATCTGCAGAAGATGGCATTCAAAGACGTTTTTATAACTTTAGATTTTTTTATATAAAGACATATCAACTCCTGACAGCACCCCCTATTCTACTCCAAGTAGAAGATGAGCATCGAAGAATCTCCAGTGGGAGATGATTGAATTAGTCGCAAGCCTATCTCTTGGTAGGAAAAGCCCCTTGCTCCAACTGTAGATAGAATGCTGTCCAAAAAGGACAAAACCTGGAAGCAGGTAAGTCGACAGCCTAGCTCTGCCAAGACAGGGTAGGTAAGTCCTTCAGAACCCCTGCTCTACAATCAATGTCTGTCAGAGAAATGGGGCCAAACGACTGAAGATGGATGCGGTAATATATGGAGAATTTTATATTTTTAAAATGTGAAGATAAAATTACTTTTATAAGTCTCTAAGGTAAAATAATATGCATATACACAGTGATGCTTGGCAATTAGCTATATGGAAGAAGTCTTGATGTTACTTCAAGTTCTCAGTTATGAGTAGCAAACACATGGAGGCTGGGACCAATCTGCTTCATTTGAAATTTAATTAAGGTAGCTACTAACATGTGTATGAGGAGCAGTTTGGCCTCAACTACACTATTTCACCTGACCCACAGCTTCATTTATCTACAACATATCCCTATGACACCAATATATCTTGATTAAGATGTAGTATGAGGCAAGTCTATTATGACACAATGTAGAGAATTTAAAGTCATCTATTGTTCTTTGAAATATTTCCAGTCATTGTAGTAGGCAACAGATATGGTAAAATGTAACTACATCCCTTATTACAAACACTCTGTGGTCTATCCAGTCTACATAGAAGTATAGAATCTAAATTGACATATGTCCCTTTACTTTGAGAATTTTAAAACTTAATGTGTCGAGGCAACCATATTGGTGAGACTTTATGGATTTAACTTCTGATATTTTCAGCAGACACAATCTAACATCTAACTTCTTGATCCCCTGGTTCTTACAATATTTCTGCCCTCCCTTCAGCAGTATCTGAGCTACACTTTAGGTGATGGAGTGTTTGTAGATGCATCCATTGGAATTTGTCTCCACAACTCAATGTGTGTGGGGTGTGTGTGTGTGTGTGTGTGTGTGTGTGTGTGTGTGTGTGTGTGTGGTGTTTAATAATAATTAATGAAAAAAAAGCCAGGGATTTGAAAAACATGAAGGAATGGTATAGGAGAGAGCTAGGAAGGAGAAAAATGAAAGGGAAAATGACATAATTATGTCATCTAAAAAAATAAAATAAAATAAATACCTGGATTTGAATTACAATTAGCTCAGTTAGTTTGGTTAAGCCACATGGTCAATTTCAGAATTGAGAGGTGTAGCCTTCAGTATTTTGCATTGCTTACACCTGTGCAGAAGCTTTCATTAGACAGAGAGATACAGGCTTCATTGACTTGTTAGGTCACACACCATGCCCACAAGTTCAGTAACAGTATGACATTGCACAATGGTGTGAATATAAGAATATATTCAATGAGCAAAATATATTAAAAATGCCCTTCTATAACTCAGTACCAGGGACAATGAGTATATTCAATAAAAATTAATACATCCTTTTATTTTTATTTTTAAAAAATTTATTTATTTATTGCTTCAGGTTACATCTCCATCATAGTGTCCTCTTTCCACCCTCCCAGTCCTGCCCTCCCACCCTCTACCCCCTAACCCTTCCATCCCACTCCTTTGGAGTGGAGTGTCCCTACATAACATTCCCCTACCCCAGTTCAGCAGTCATATGAGGGTCAAGTGCCTCCTCATACACTGGAGGCCTACAAGGCAGTACCACCAGGGAAAAGTGTCTCAATGACAGGGAGAGAAAACAAACAAACGAACAAACAAACAAACAAACAGTCTATGTCCACGTTCCCTTTGGTGCTTTGCTTGTAGTATAGATATCCTGTGTTATATAGCAAAAATTTGACTATAAGTGAAAAGATGCCATGTGCATCCATCCTTCTGAGTCTGGGTTAGCTCACTCAGGATGAGCTTTTCTAGTTCCATCCATTTGGCTGCAAATTGCATAATTTCCGTGTTTCTGATAGCTGAATAGTATTCCTTTGTAAAAAAATGAAATATACTATAGTTCCACAAGGTAGAAGAAAGTAGCTGAAAGTTTACACAAGAAAGGAATGATAAGTGTTTGAAAAGGTACACACATTCAGAATCTGTTTTAAACACTATCTAATAACTATATGTAAACAAACATGACTTTGACTGACTATTATAAAATTATGATTAATATACATTTAAATAATTAAATGAAGCTTAGGAAATGTTGAAAATATTACATACGGTATAAGGAAATTTCATTTTAAACATTATAAACCCATGAGTCATATTGTTCTCAAAATGAGCAACTTAAGTATATCAAATATTTCTTTATAAATATGCAAATGGTATTTATTATAATAAAGTAGTGTAAAGATGCTTTTGTCCTGGTGAATTGATTTTTGTATAATATGGAATACTTGTTATGCTACACCCATGGTGAATTCACACTAGTATGACTGCTTTATTTGGAAAAAGCACAGCTGTTTTTTTCTAATGTTCCTGTGGTTTATGAACTTGATGCTTCCTTTATACTTCAAAGGGGATTCTAATGAGCTCTCTCAACTCCCTCCAGGAACACATTTCTCAAATGTTTTGTAACTCACTGTGGCTTGATAAACTTTAGATTACAGATCCTCCTAGGTGTAGTGCCTAGGGCTCCTTAAATGCTGCCATTTGCTTGTTTATTTTGTTCTCAGGCTGGGGAATTGCTTTATGAACTCTGAGACATAAAAGAGAGCAACTGAGAGGGAAGGAAGACATTTGCTATAATACTTCTTTGCCTGAGAAGGAAATTGAATTTTTATCTATTATAAAGGAGTTCACAAGTTTTATTGTTTAAAGGGTTAATGTGGCCTATTATGGAAGACAATGGGCTCAAGCTGGGAATGTTCTTTAGGCTCAAACCACCAGGGAGTGTGAAAATTTCTATTTTTCCTAGAGTTTTACATTTGGTAACCTGAAACTTTTATTATAACTTTGATCGATTGTTCACGATAGTTGTTTTTGACCTTGCTGTATGACTAAAGTACACTTCCTTAAACACAGAAATCCTTATGTGGGAAGTAGAGTTATTTATATTTGACATAACTTTCTGGAGGTGATTTATAAAGCAGTTGAAATGTATTAAGCCAATGTTGAAAACAGAATGCAGTTAAATGTATGTGCAGTGTGCTTTGGCTGGCAAGAATTCCAATTTAATCTTAGTCTAAATTGTTTTAAGAATCAATGTTTATGTTTTAGAAGAACAGTATGCAAAATAGGAAAAAAGAAATTAAGTAAATGCAGAATTATAAAACATATTAGGCTGTGGTAATTTCAATTTACATTCTAAAATATAAAGAAATTGCATTGCCTGACTATAATATGTATTTCTTCCAATACTTTTGGGTGTTTTATTATATAAAACAGCTTTTATATTATAACACACATGGTATTAGACTCTATATCCTTTGTTTTCTAAAAAATATATTAAAAAATAAAATAAAACTATAATTAAACTAGATTGTGTTGATGATAAAATTTCAATGCATAGAAAAATTACATATTTTCATTTACTTTCTTAACTCTTTAAGAGAATGAGAGAAAGAATGAATGATAAATGACTGTTTTGAACTACAGAGTTCCAAAACAGACCCTGGAACATTCCTGGTCATTTCTTTAGTGAATACCAGGTGTTATCGCATGTAACACTTGTCCAATTAAGGCTTCTGCAGTTGAAGGTTCCATAAATTATTAACTCATACACTATGCATTTAACATGGGTCTCAGAATATATGAAGTATTCTTTAAAGAACACATTAAAGTTGCCATTTTTCTGAGAGTGCATAGTGTGATATGCACACATCTTGTACCCTTTCTGTGCCTTCTGGGAAGTCCTGGAAGAGCATTTGCCTGATTTCTTTTTTTGTAAAATCGTATCCCATGCTTGTGGAGTCTCCAGTAGATGCTATTTGTTTCCAGTTGTAGCTACTGCTGCCTTAGCCTCTTAGTAATGCTATTATCTCTTTACCACAAAAGAGAACTCTAAAAGACTTTTTAACTACTATCTGTAAAGGTGTTATTCATACAATTCTACTCCTGTGCTTAGAAGCAATCAAACTCAAAATGGGCATCCTGATCTTAGGATCCTATGTACTACTATTGAACACTAGGAATTTTCTCATGAGGATCTTGACGTGTTTATTTTCTCCCTCGGTGTGCTTAGTTTCTCTCTAATCTTTCTCTAATCATTTCTCTTATATTCAATGTTCAGAAACCCTTTTAAATTTGCTTTTGGGAAAATGCAACTTCTTTTTAATATGTATATTTAAAGATTCTCTGATCAAGCATACTGTCCTCCTACAGATAGGAGGACAAAAATCAAGTTTGTCGAGGTGTCCCCATGCAGTGGGGAGCCTGTCTGCATCATCTGCATTGCTGTCTTTTTTCATTGTTGCCTTTCTGTATCTCTTCCTTCCTTGAGTCATGTCTTTCATGTGCTCAGATCAGACCTTTATCAGTTTTGCTTTAACACGCAGTCTTTCATAGACAAAATCCTTTTCCCCAGTTAGAGGTACAGGAGTGTGATATATATTTCCTTATGTAGAAGTTCTGTCTTCATGAATTAAAGCCCTGTCCAAAATTCTAAACTCTCAAATGACATCACAATTGTGGTTACGGATTTAACGAGAATTTTTTTGGGGGGAATGCAAAAAATTCAGTTACAGAATGTAGTAATCTTTCCTGTGAGTGCAGAAATGAATTAAGAAATTATAAAATTCATATTGTTTTAATGAGACACCGACACCGTAGGTATACTCCTACTTGAACATATGTGTTTAAGTAGGATTCAATGTCACATGTAATGACTTTAGAGGAGAGAAATCTATATATTTCATTATTCAGTACTAATTAGTTCATCTCCAGATGAAATGAATACTTTTAAAATAAGGTTTGAGGAGCAGGAAATAGATTGTTGGGAACAGGCAGTTGCTATAAAACCCTGGTGACATGAATTTGATTCATAAAACCTATGTAAAGGTAGAAGGAAAGAACTGATGACAAAAAATTGTCTTCTGATCATCACATTTTATGGCACCCATATGTCACCCTCACAGGTAAACATAGATTATACACAGGCATACACACACGAGAACATACAAAATGGCAATAATACTACCAATAATAAATAAAAATGTGAAGACTTAACATAATATTTAGTTAAATTAACTATATAAATTATTCTTAAAATATCCACAGTTAATTTTGATATTGTGCAGGTCTTGTGCATATTCACAGCCACTGTGAATTCTTATGTTAAATTTCCCAGATGTGTCTTAAAAGACTGTTTCATTGCAGTCACCCACCACCTTGAAGTACATTATTTTATATGCTACAGATATAATTAAAAAAATGAATGTTATTAATTTTATTTTACTAATTACTTATAGTCTACCGACCTTCACAATATATTCATCCAGGGTCTTCTCATTACAGGATCCCTCAAGTTGACAGCTGAGATTAACCATCACAGAATATTATATTAATATCCTGTTATATGTAAAATATCATACAGTCAGTGATATTCTGACCTTGCAAATTCCATGCTGCATTTATAATTTCAGCTCACTGAAATGATAAAATGTGTAATGTCAGTTTTAAGAATAAATGAGCCAAGACTGTTAGAACAATGTTCAGAAAGCTATTCTGTTTCACTCACACTGCCCAGGCAGTCTCTTTCCGTTAAGAAGCACTGGTACTGTGAACTTGGAAAACTGCCATTATTGTTTGCCAGTGAAGACTTTAGAAACAAAACCCTGGGGTGTAAAAGGCCTGTTTGTGTTCAGTTTGTTTTAATATACAGAAGCTCAAAGAAATGTATGTTATGGAACTTAAGAAGTGTTGAGGACATTTTAGAACATGTATTCATTGTGTCATCTTTTCGATATGTGCTTTCCCTAGAAAGCAGAAAACAACCCAGGAAACTTTTTATTTCTTAAATTTTGCTATTCTGCTCTGGATTTTGCTTTTACTTTTAAAATCTTAGTTTGATAGCATAATAACAGATAGTGTTTGTTTTCAAAGTATGTACAGAATGAAACCAATGTTAAATCACATTTTCGTGTAGCAACACCTATCAGGTGATAAAATATGGCCAGTCCCCTGAAGGTACCATGTTCTCATCTCCAATCACAGAACACACATTCCCTTCCAGAGTTAACCACAGCCTGGATTACTATGATATCCTTTATGTTGCTGGTTTTTTAAAATTTATCATCTTCTGTTTTGCAACGTAAGAAAAGTTGAACACACAAAAAGACACACACACACACATGCCTGCAATCTTATTCATTTGATTATCAGGAAGACTTAGCTTCTACTTTGTAGATTTTTTTTGATAATTTTCAAGGTAAATTTTATATAAACTTTGTGAATATTGAGACATGGTCTTGCTTTGCAATATGAAGTACTCCAGAGTAGTGTCTGCCATTCTAATTCCAGATCATTTGTTTTATCACCATGCAGCTGATACAGAAAAGGTCTCCACAGTCCTAGGGATACTCCTGTATCATATTTGTTTCATGCATACCTTCTTGATATCTCCAGGCATCCTCATATCATTTGCAAATATTATTTGTTGGATCACTAACTGTAGGATTTGACTGTCAGAGATTCCTTCTCCTTTCTCTTAGCTCAAGAAAACGTACTGATATGGAACAGGGTGTACCACTTTTTTGGCTTGAGGTAGCAGAAATGGGCTAAAGCTACACTTGGTGCAGACAAATTATCCTCATTTGATGGGTAGTGGAAGACATGCTGGAAATTCCTGGATGGAAGGATATTCTGTAGTCACTTTAAAGCTTATCCCTGAGCTATTGGTGTTCTGTTCAGGAAGTTGTCACCTATGCCAATGAGTTTGAGGGTTTCTCCCATTTTATCTTCTAGTAGATTTAGTGTGACTGAGCATATGTTAAGGTCTTTGATCCACTTGGACTTAAGTTTTGTACAAGGTGATAAGTATGGGTCTAATTTCATTCTTTTACAAGTGGACAACCAGTTGGACCAGCACCATTTGCTGAAGATGCTGTCCTTTTTCCATTGTGCCGTTTGGGCTTCTTTGTCAAAAATTGGGTGACCATAGGTGTGTGGGTCCATTTCTGGGTATTCAATTTAATTCCATTGATCTACTGGTCTGTTTCTATACCAGTACCATGCTGTTTTTATTACTATTGCTCTGTAGTGCAGCTTGAAATCTGGGATGGTGATACCTCCAGATGTTTTTGTTTTTTGTTTTTTGTTTTTTTTTTTTTTGTACAGGATTGATTTAGCTATTCTAGGTTTTTTCTTGTTCCACATGAAATTGAGAACAGCTTTTCCAGGTCTATAAAGAATTGTGTTAGTATTTTGATAAGAATTGCATTGAATCTGTATATTGCTTTTGGCAGGATGGCCATTTTTATTATATTGATCCTACCTATCCATGAGCATGGGAGATCTTTCCATCTTCTGATGGCCTCTTCAATTTCTTTCTTCAAGGGCTTGAAATTCTTGTTGTACAGGTCCTTTACTTGCTTGGTTAGAGTTACCCCCAGGTATTTTATATTGTTTGTGGCTATTGTGAAGGGAGTTGTTTCCCTGATTTCTTTCTCAGGCCATTTATTTGTTGTATAAAGAAGGGCTTCTGATTTTTTTGAATTAGTTTTGTATCCAGCCACCAGGCTGAAGGTGTTTATCAGCTGTAAGAGTTCTCTCATGGAATTTTTGGGGTCACTTATGTGTACTATCATATCGTCTGCAAATAGGGATAATTTGACTTCTTCCTTTCCAATTTGTATCCCCTTGATCTCCTTTAGTTGTCTTGTTGCTCTATCAAGAACTTCAAATACTATATGGAAGAGATATGGTGAAAGTGGACATCCTTGTCTTGTCCCTGAGTTTAGAGGAAATGCTTCAAGTTTCTCTCCATTTACTTTGATGTTGGCTACTGGCTTGCTGTATATTGTCTTTATTATTTCCAGATATGATCCTTGTATGCCCATTCTCTCCAGAACTTTTAGCATGAAGGGGTGTTGAATTTTGTCAAATGCTTTTACCGCATCTAGTGAGATAATCATGTGTTGTTTTTGTTTTTCTTTCATCTTGTTTATGTGCTGAATTACGTTGATGGATTTTCATATGTTGAACCATCCCTGCATTCCTAGGATGAAGCCTACTTGATTATGGTGTATGATACTTTTGATGTGTTCTTGTATTCGGTTTGCTAGTATTTTATTAAGCATTTTTGCATCGATTGGTCTGAAGTTCTCTTTCATTGTTGGGTCTTTGTGTGGTTTAGGAATCAGGGTAACTGTGGTCTCATAGGATGAGTTTGGCAGTTCTTTCTGATTCTATTTTTTGAAAGGGTTTGCCACAATCAATAAATGGGACCTCATGAAACCGAAAAGCCAAACCCGACAGCAAAAGACGCTGTCATTCGAACAAAATGGCAGGCTACAGATTGGGAAAAAATCTTCACCAAACCCACATCTGACAAAGGGATAATATCCAAAATTTACAAAGAACTCAAGAAATTAAGTGCCAAGACAAACAATCCAATTAAAAAATGGGGAAAAGAGCTAAACAGAGAATTCACAAAGGAAGAATTCCTAAAGGCCGAGAGACACTTGAAGAAATGCTCACCATCCTTAATTATCAGAGAAATGCAACTCAAGGCAACTCTAAAATTCCATCTCACACCTGTCAGAATGGTTAAGATCAAAAGCTCAAATGACACCACATGCTGGCAAGGGTGTGGAGAAAGGGGAACCTTTTCTCCTGTCAGGCTACCAGCTTCTCTGCCAGCCTAATATGAAAACTTATAGTTATTAATGAAGGTATTAACTAACATAGTTTAGATTGCTGTTGATGAAGACCTCTCTTTGTCCAGGGCCTTTTTACCATGACAAGTCCGTCTGCCTTAATGTGGGTCAGGTCTGCTGGCCTCCCCCAAGCCCACTAGCTTTTCTGCCAGTTTTTAGATGGATGTATAGATGATGATAGATGGAAAGATAGATAGATAAATAGATGGATAGATAGATAGCTAAGAGGCAGAGACACAGAAATGTTCGTTGATGGATAAATGGATAAAGAAAACATATGGGAAATACCATTTGGTTTATAATAAGAAAATGGCATGGTATTTGACAATATGAGTAAACCTGGAGAACATTATTCTAAGAAAATAAGCCAGTCATTGAATACATGGTTGTGGCTGCTGTAGCCCATGGATGGGGCCAGGTGAATGGTGTGGGAGGCTTCCATATCACTCTAATAGTACAATCTCCATTGGCCAACTGCATGACAAAAAATAAAGGATCCTAGCAAACAAGCAAGCATCTGAATGAGCCTGAAACAGGGCCGTGGTTGGCTCTTTCATCTGCACAGAAGTCTCTTTGGGTGCTGGTAGCGTGGCATCTTCCTAAATGCCAGTAGAATGGCAGCCTGGCACCTCTCCATAGTGGGATGGTTAGCTATCCCAGATTTCATGTCAATTCTTCATTGCTTCAAAGACTATATAAACATGCTTGCTATTCTGCCATACAGTAGATCTGTGCTCTATGCTAGTCTCCTAAGTCTACTTCTCAAGTTGGTTGACTCTATCTTGCTCACCCTCTTCCGGGTCCCGATTCCCATACATGATCTCCTTCACTTAGGTGAAGTAACTAAATTTATAGAAACAGGATCAGAGTATGGAAGAAGATATGAATGGATGTCATAATTTACACTGGATGAAGTGTTTATAGGGATAGGCTGCATAAGTTTGAAAAGACTGCATTGTACAGGTAAGCATTTGACAAAAAGATATATCTCTGGTTCAGAATTCTCATCATAGCAAAGATTTTTATAAAAAAGATGAAAATGAAATTGGTGCTCTTTCTTAGTCTTCATCAAACATCCTTAAGACATGGTTCATAAAAAATGGAAGTAGGTACATACTTAGGAAGCAGACAATCCACACAGTTTTTAAAAATCTAGTTCTGTTTTGAAATACTCATGCAAACCATTCAAATATGAATGTAGTTCATCAGTTCATAATTAAGATGTCGATGGAGGAGAAAAATAAGAAAGTATATTAAACCTACCTGCACTCGTTGATAATTTGATTTCTTTCTAATTCATATGTCAATATCATATTCTCAAGATCATGGTATTTAAAATGGAATAAAATCTGATTAATTCACATGAATTTAGTATTATATATGGATGGAATCAGAAACCTTATTGAACCAAACAAGAGGACCCTGTCCTAGTTTATTCTGGCTTGATGAGACCACCATAGCAGGCTTTCTCTAGAAACCTAACTCAACTTGAATTTTAGTTCCCAACCCTTCTGTGTATATGAAAGGCAGCTGTCTGTGTACTGCTTAAAATATATGTGCATATGGAATAAGAGACCTGCTATCTACTTCTTTCACACAATAACAAAATTTTCCTTTTTAAAAACCAATTACTTTTCCAGTACTCAGTGTGGTAGGTAGTTAACCTTTGATGTCAACTAGACTGGATCTGTAATCAGTTAAAGAAAACCAATGAACACATGTAAGAGATTTTGATGATGTTTCTTGACGTGGAAAGCCCTGAGTACATGTGTGAAGAACTTTTTCATAGCAGCCCAGATGGAACAAAGGGAAACCTTTGCACTTTAGCAGCTAACCTCTATTCTTCCTACTAGGGACACCCATCCAGTTGTCATGGATGCTGCTGCTCTTGGATTCCTTTATTAATATAAGAACGCTTTTTAAAACTTTTATTACTTTGTCTTTCTATACAAATTGAAGACTCTTGGCTCTTCTGTATCATCTAGGCTTTTGGCACCAGATTGAGATTGCGTCCAGACTGTTGATTGAGCAACTACCAGGTCCTCAGCCTCTCTAGTACAATGACAGCCATTTTGGACTGAACAGATCATATTGCGTAAGGCAACCCAATCAAGAGATTTTAATATATCCCCATTCTATTATAATTTAGGGCTATGTGCTTTCTAGACAGGTGTTCCATCACTAACATATTTCCAGAACTGAATCTGGAAGTAACATATACTTTTAAAGAATTTTAATTGCTACTTATGTGTATATTTGAGTGTGTGTGTATCTGTGTGTGCTGAGCCATTAACATGCCTGAGGACTCCCGTAAAATCTAGAAATAGAAGACAAATCACTTGGAGTTCAAATTACTTATGACTGTATGCTGGCTGGCATAGGTTCTGTAAACTGAACCTTCTCCTATTAAATAATTCAGTGGTAGCTGAGCATACTCCCCAACCCAATATTAATTTTCTTATCACTTTAACTTATAAGAATATCCTACTAGTTTAGCAATATGGGAATTATATGTTTTAGATGTTTTGTTTATATTGAATTACTTGGATGAGAAGAGAAATATAAATCAATCAATAGGACTTAATATGTCATTTCTTTTGTGTCCCAACACTTGATAGTTAATTTATCCTCACTGTACCAATTGTTCTTTATTTGACTACAATGTTTTACAGATGTTACAGTTTAATTGTGGTGATGTTTCAACTTGAGAACCATAATTAATTTGACCCACTGGCTTCCCAGAGGGCGAAGAAGGTCCTCGAAACATAAATGAAATACTGTAACTAGTTTTATAATTGAGAAGCAAACTTCATAACAATGAAGTGCTCAGAAACTCTGAACAGAATAACAATTGCTTTATCAAGTGTAGAAATTTTAATCTAGCAGGAGTGTATGCATGAACATTCTCGTAAAGAATGTTGTATGTATTATATGCTTTTTTAATTGCTGCACTTGAATTTAATTTAAATGAATGCAGGGATACTTTAGTAAGTAACAACTTTATGGACATATTTATATAATATCAGAAAAATAAAGAATATTAGTTGATTGATATAACTTTCAAATTTAAAAGTAAAATGAAGGTTATGTCAATTCTGTGAGTTATTTTAAATTCAGAGGGTGAGTAGCCACCATTCTGTAGAGGCATTGAATGGGAGTTTAAAGATTTACATTAAAAATTGTAAAAGCAAATATTTAGTGAATCCCTTAGTTACTTTTTTTTTCCTTTTTGCTGTGATGAGACACCATGACCAAGGAGTTTTTTGAAGCATACAATTTCAGTGGTTTACAGTTAATGACTATCATTGTAGGGAACATGGCATTAAGGAGACAGGCATGGCACTATGACTGTAGCTGGGAACTTATAATTTTATCTGAAAATAAACAATTGAGAGAGGTAACTAATTGGGAATGTCTGGGTTTCTAAAACTTTGAAGTCAACCAACACTAACATACCTCCTTCCAGAAGTCGACACTCCTAATTCTTCATAAGCAGTTCCACCAACTATGGGCCAAGCGTTCAAATAAGCCTACAGGCAATTCTTACTGAGACCATCACAAAATTATCTTGATATGTCATTTCCCCATTTTCAGAATAACAATGATTAATAAGCAAATATAAGCAAATACTGATGAGGCAGTGGGAGAAAGAAGGACTTCAATCCAGTTAGTAGAACTATATACTAATATAACCACTAATATAACCAGGATATCAATATTGAAGTGCCACATAAAAATTAAAAGTAGATATACAGTATGATGTAGAAGTACAACTATGGAGCATGAACACAACGGATTATTTAACTTATCACAGAGATAGTTGCCATCCATGTTTATTCCTGCTCTATTCATTAAAAGAAGAAAATGGATCCAGTCTATGTCAGGATGAATACTCTTCCATTGCTGAGAGTGCAAACTTGTAGAGTTACATTGGAAATCAATAAGGGAATTTCTCAGAAAATTGGAAATCGATTTACCTCAAGACCCAGATGTACCTCCCCTGGGAATGTGTACAAAGAATGCTCCATCCTACCTCCAGGGCAATTGATCGCCCATGTTCATAGCAGGTTTATTCATAAAGCCTGAAACTGGAAACAAGCTAGATGTCACTCAATCAAAGAATGGGTAAAGAAAATGTGATGCATTTACACAATGGAGTGTTGTTTCTAACAAAACCTCAAATGTTTAATTTTTACCAATTATGACTTGGGAGCCAGAAGCTGGGGTGAAAGCCTGCTAGATCAGAGAAAGCACCCAGCTGACATTCTCCTTGGCTGATCTCCCATAAGAAGGAAGCCTCCTTCCGCACCCTGTCTCAAAACCCCTCAAGCTGAATGTCCCTCCCTACTACTTCCTGTGCATCTCTCTATTTGTCCTCCTGACTTCCTCTTACTCTCTATGGTTTTTTTTTTATGTTTACTCCCTGTCAACTGGTTGGTTGCTCTGTCTCATGACCTTTGGTTGACTTTATTTAATCCTGTTTACAACATTCAAACAGAAAGTTCTTGGATTAAAGGTGCATTCCAGGACTGAACCACATCACAACTAGAAACAGGTTTTTCCAGTAAACAACACAAATTTGGGATTCACAGTGTGAACAAATATCCTGCAATAATGGAATATTACTCAGATGTTAAAAATGATGACATCATGCAATTTTTAGGCAACTAGATTAAAAAAAATCGTCCAGATGCAGAAAGACAAGCATGGTATGTACTCACCTGTAAATTGATATTAGCTGTAAAGTAAAGGATAACCATGCTACAATCCACAGACCCAGAGAGGCTAAGTGACAAGGAGAGATTAAGGGGGGCATGGATCTCCCTGGGAAGGGAAAATAGATTTCAAAGGTGGACTGAGGGCAGGTGGGCATGGAAAAAGGATGGCTTAGGTCATAGGGAGAAAGAAAGTACTGGGAGAGACAACTGGAACTGAGGAGTACTTCTGGGGCAAGTTAAAAACCTAGTGCAATGGAAACTCTCAGCAATCTATGAGGATAACCCTTGTAAACACTCCTAGTAATGGGAATATGGATCCTGAACCAGCCATCTTCTGCAACCAGTCAAGGCTTACAGTGAAGGGATAGGGACATGAACCCAGACACAAAACCTTTAGCTTACAAACTGTCCTGCCTGCAAGATTTGCTGGGATAATGGTGGCACAGGACTTGTAGCAGTGGCCAACCATTGACTAGTCCATCTTGAGACCCATGCCACAAGAGGAAGCCCATGCCTGACAATGCCTGCATGCAGAGTAACCTACAATAGAACCAAACACAACCTTCACACTCACACAAAATAGTTAATGAAATGATTCCTAATGATATTCTCCTATACTTGTAGATAGGAGTCTAGCATAATCACCATCATATAGGCTCTATGCTGCAACTGATGGAAACAGATACAGAGACCCTGCCCGCCCCCCTAAGAAACATTACTGTAGCTCAGTTCTCCCTGTGGAAGATGGGAGAAAATGATTGTAGGAGCCAGATGGTTCATGGGCACAAGAAAACACATAGAATCAACTAACCAGGGATCATAATGGCTAACAGAGACTGAACCTACAAGCAGAGAGCCTGCATGGGTCTCCATATATATTATAGTTGTGTAGCTTCATGTTCTAGTGGGAACCCTAACAGTTGGGAATGGGGATACCTCTGACTGTTGCCTGCTTTGGGTCTTTTCCTCCTTCTGGGTTGCCTAGTCTATCCTTAATATCAGGGGATATGCCTAGCCCCATTGCAGCTTAATATATCATGTTCGCTTGATATCCCTGGGAAGTCCTGCCCTTTTCTGAAGGGAAATGGAGGATGAGTGGATCTGGAGGGGAGGGGAGGTGCCAGGAGAGGTGCTGGGAGGAGTAGAGGGATAGGAAGATGTGGTTTCAATGTAATATATGTTAAAATAATAAATAAAAAATTAAAGGAAAAGAAAACATCACATGTTCTTTCTCACAGCCAGATCCTAGCTTTTAATGTCTGTTTATAGGGCTTATAAGAGTGAGTGAAGACTATGAAATTAGCTAAGAGACTACTTCAAGAAGGAACCAAATTGAGAATTAGGGGAGGGATAAAAGACTCCTTCTGAAAATAAAAAGGAGGCTATCAGAAGTGAAAATACACAAAGGAAAGGAAGAAGGTAGGAAAGGTGGGAAAGATGGGGAGAAATCAAGAAAAACAAATACTTTTGACTGAAAAATGCCATAACAAAACTTAATTCTATGTAAGCTTATAAGGAATGAGAGAAACTATGACAAAGAGAGGGGAGGAGGGAGAGACATAGAAATATTATTCCTTATATGGCAGAATAAATTAAAAAGACAGTACAAGTAAAAAGATTTATAATTTTTAGAATGTTCTTATGTTTTAAATAATAAGCAATTTTTAAACAAAAGTAAATATGGAATGTTTTCTTCTTCTTGAATATATTTCACTTTATTTTTTTTTCTTTTAATTAAAACAGTTCTTTTCCTCACATAATATATCCTGATTAAGGTTTCTCTTTCCTCTATTTCTTGAAGTTCCTCTCTACCTCCATTCCAATCTAGATCCACTCCCTTTTTCATTAGGATACAAACCGGCTTCTAAATGATAATAATAAACTAAACTAAGATATACTAAAATGAAATGCAATATGATAGCACAAAAACATAGTAATTGGTCAAAACAAAGTAACAGACGGAAAAGAGCACATGCGGGGGCAGACGACACAGATGCTCACTCATTCTCACACTCAGGAATCCCTGAAAAACACCAGACCCATAAATTAAATAAATAAATATTTGAAATGCAAAAAAAAAACCCACACTAAACTGGGAGCCACAACACACACACACAAAGGACATGGTGCAGACCTGTGCAGACCTGTGCATCTGACTCAGTCTCTGTGACTTTATGTGAGCTTTGATGATGTAGAGTGAAAAGGGCAATGCTTTCCTGGTCTTAATCCCCTCTGGTTCTTAAACTCTCCCTCTTCTTCCACAGAGTTCCCTGAGCCAAGGGCAGGGATTGGATATAGACAACCATTTTAGGGTTGAGTATTCCAAGGTCTCTCACTCTCTACATAAAACTATCTGTGAATCTACAGCTTTTCACCATCTGCTTCATGAAGAAGCTTCTCTGTTGACAGCTGAGAAAGTCACTTACCTATGAATATAACAGAATGTCATTATGAATCATTTTATTATTTTTTAAAAATGAATATTTGGTTTTTACTCTAGGTTCCTGAGCTATCTAGTCTCACGTTGTTGGTTATATCAACAGAAAAATGAATAAAGAAATACTGGACATTTACACAATAGATTATAACTGAGCTGCTAAAAAAAGAGTCAGGAAATTTTCAGGTAAATAGATGGAGCTAGAAAAAAATATCCTGAGTAAGATATCTCAGATCTAGAAAGAGAAACACTATATGTGTCCTCTTATGTGCAGATATTAGCTAAGCCAATGATAATGAAACAACAATCCATAGAGCTACAGAGGGTAGGTATAGAGTATAGGACTAGGAAGGACAGTACACCTCTTTAGAATAGGGAAATGGGATAGTTATGTATTATGGGTAGCTCACCAGAGCTATACATATACACAACAAATTTAAAATTAAAGCCAAGTCTTTAATCTAGGTGTTTGGGTCCACACACAGTATTTGGGGACCACGGTGTAGCTCTGAGTGTCCAGAACATGGAGTTTTTAGAGGTAGAAACTGTATGCTTTCATCTCACTCAGCAGTTTCAGGGGACTGGCAAAGGCAAGCAGTTTAACAGAAGCTGATAAGTTGGCTAGGACATCCTCACCTTTGGTTCCCAGGAAAGGATTGGGTAAGTGTTCACGCATTCTCCATCAAGTAGGTTAAATTCTAGTTAAACCTGAATTGGTCTTAGCGAGAATACAAGATGGAGGAAACTGCACTGTCTTACCCTGTCACATATGGTTGGATGGGGGGTGGACAGCTGAAATGGGACTACCATGTAAGGAAGCGGGGGAGTTGAGGGAAGGGCAGCAAAAATCAAGGACCATTTGAGAAAACCTAATACAGTAGAAGCTTCCCAAATATGTACATATATGAAGACAAATCTAAATGAAATCACTAAATAATGGAGGAGACAGAGCCCTAACTGGACATATCTTATAATGAATCTTCCTATATTGGAGTTGTGACACATCTAATTGAGTTGCTGGCCAAAAGGGCCCCATGGGAATCCTCAAACAACCCAGGCTATTGTGAATACTATAGACTGCTCTCCTGAAACTGATAGCAAGTTTCCATTGCTTAAGACAACATATACACAACTCCTTGAACATGGAGAATTTGAGATGGTGCTACATAGAGCCTTCAATCCTGTATTCTAGGAATGCAGGATTGTACTATGTTCATTACACGAAAGTACTCTGTATGCTACCAAAAAAAGAAATAAAAATAAAAGAAAAGAAAAAGAAAAAGAAAAAAAAAGAAAGAAGGAAAACAAACAAACAAACAAACAAAAGAAATGTAAATATCAAACCACCCATAACACAATTGGATCTATCAGATGAACAGACTGTACCATATGCTGGTACAATTGTTTCACAAAGCTTGTGGGAAAAACTAACTAATGTCTCCTTTGGACTAAGGCCCACTCCAGGAGATAAAACTCATACCTAACACTGCTTGGCTCACCATTAATCTTTTCCTGAAGAGGCCCATATTATGGAGACATTTAACAGAACATAGGCAAACACAGTGAAGATAAAAAAGAGAAAATAATAATCCCCTGGTTAACTGCTCTAAAGTGGACTGGAAACAAATAACAAATATATTACCGAGATGCCTGAAAAGGAGACATCAAATACAGCATCGAAAATAGTCTTGGGAAAAGTTTTGCACATTAAAGGCTAGATATGACCTAGTAATTTATCAACACAGGAAGGCAAATCTTCAAAAATAAGCTTTTAAAATAAATTTCCAGGAATGAAATGTCATTGTCTTCCATTTTCACTACCTAGTGTTTTCTGGCCTCACTCTCTTCTTCCCTCCTTCCTGTCAGACCTTTTAGTTCATCTTCTTCTCTCTTCCTTCCTCCTTCAACTCCTGTCTTTTTCTGCCTCCCTTTTCCTCTGTTGCACAAAGAAACTATGTTCTACCATTACTTCTTTTTAAAAATTTTCTTGAATCGTGCTCTATAAAATTTGAAAGTGCATGTTAGAGATGCAATATAATTTCTGAATTGAGTTTCTCTATAAAAGGATATAACAGGCTGCTGGTGTGTTACCACCTGTCAGGACTCTTCTCAGTGTGCTTGTAAACATGAGGTGCAAGTGTCCCTGCAGAGCCCCTTTCTTCCAAGTCACAATGAGGTATCTTGGTGAAATGAGATTGCTTAATAGAGATCGAGTAGAAAATATATTAGATATTATGCAGTATTTTATTGTGAATTGAAGTGTCATTGTAACTGGAAGTACTTTTACTTAGAATCTCTGATTCTTAGTTCATTTACAAATACATATATTCATTACATATCTCATGTGTGTGTGCCTGCATATATGTGTGTGTGTGCATGTGTGCACGTGCTTACTTGCCCATGTTTGTAGATTTAACTCATTAGAGACTCCTCACCCAAGGCACCAAGTATGTTAGTTAAATGTATTAGATGTAAGCTCAGAATAATCAATATGTGTTGATATTGTATTAAGAAAATAAATTAAAGCACTTCTCCTTGGAGTATTTAAATGAAGAGTAGGGTTTAGTTTGAATTGTCTACTTCTTTACAAATTTCTTCTGTTGGTCTTTTGTGTGTTTTATGATTCTGAATCTACATCTGTCTGCATGGTGTCTTATTCTATGATTCTGTATGTCTGTCACTGTTCAGGGGCTTTTGCTCCATATTTGTTTTTTAGTTCTTGGTTTTTAAAATATTTATTTATTAATTCAAGTTATATGTACATTACAACTACATCCCCCACCCTTTCCACCCTTTACCCCTTCTGTCACCAATCCTGTTCCTCCAGTGTGGGGTGCCCCCACATACCAGCGCCCTTAATTCATCAGTCACATGAAGGCTAGAAGGCTAAGAGCCCCTTCTTGAACCGGTGGCCTAAATGACAGTTACAGTAGGGTGAGGTGTTGCACTAACAGGCAACAAAATCCATGTTCCTGTTCCTTTGGGTTTGTTGACTGTAGAATAGTTATCCTGTATTATGTGACTAAAGTCCAGTTATAAGAGAATTCATGCCATGTGTATCTTTCTGAATCTGGGTAAGCTCACTCAGGATGAGCTTTTCTAGTTCCCTCCATTTAGCTGAAAATTGCATGATTTCCTTTTTTTCTGATAGCTGAGTAGTATTCCACTGTGTAAATGTACCACAGGGTTTTTTAAAAAATCCATTTTTGGTTGAAGGACATCTGGTTTGTTTCCAGTTTCTAGGTATTATAAATAAAGCTTCTAGCCCATATTTGTTAAACAGAATAGAAAATATCACATGGGAAATCAATGAGAAATAGTTTTCAGAAAATTTTAACAAAATTTTACATGGTGGTGAACCATCACTGGCTCCAACTGACCCCAGCTGACCCAGGTACAAATGAACACATTTTATCAAGCATTATCCATATGTTACTTTCCAAATTTATGGTTGATATTTGATTTACAAGATTGCTTTCAAATCTTGTTTCTAGAATCTATTACCATCACATATATTCATACACACAGGTGAGTGGAACATTATCTAACTTAAAGTTACAGCTATGCACTAGCATAAGTTATAAAATTGATTACATGGGAAATCCAGGGCAAGTAGTTTGGCTGCTACAGTGTTTTCTGAAAGGTAGCTTAAACAAACAGCTTGAAGACACAGTGGGATGTCAGTCTTATCTTAAAGGACTTCAAGGTATGTTATTAACTTCACCCTGGGAACCAGCAAAAATTACATTATCTCTGAATGTCAAAGCTATTTTGTAACAATGTATCATCACTATATCTACTTATCTATCTCATTTATCATCTATTGATCTATCTGTCTGTCATCTATCATCTACCAATCTACCATCTATCTGTCTGTCTATCTCTCTATCTATCATCTATCTATCTATCTATCTATCTATCTATCTATCTATCTATCATCATCATCATCTATCTGTCATCTATGTATCTACCATCTATCTATCTATCTATCTATCTCTCTCTCTCTCTCTCTCTCTCCCTCCCTCCCTCCCTCCCTCCCTCTGTCTATCTATCTATCTATCTATCTATCTATCTATCTATCTATCTATCTATCGTGTATGTATCATCTATCTAAAGACAACTTTCACTCGCTGTTTTTTTTTTTGCCTCTACTATGTTGAGGAAGGGTCTTACTTTATTATACTACTTCACAGAGTTTCCCAGGTTATCTGATATGTAAATTTCCAGGTGAATTTTTAAAATTTGCTGTCTCCCATGTTAGCATAGAACTGCTGAAATTACAGATGCACATTATTACATGAAGCTTTGTATGTGGCTTCTGTAGAGTCCTACTCTAGCCACCAGTATTGGCTAACAAACACATTTTTCTCTTTTAGTCATCTGGATATCTCTACTAAATATACTAGTCAAAAATGGATACATATGTATTGAATTTTATATATTATATCAATGATAAAAATATCTTAGAAAAAACTTCAGCTACAAAATTTGAAGTACAGGGAATCATACTCTTAGTCATTAGAAGAAACAACTTCTGCAATCACACATGTTCACATAAACCTTGTTTCAATCCTCACAATAGATAACTGTGAAATTAACACCTGAAACTAACCATTCTCAAGCACAGTCCTAATGGGAACATCCTATATTCCATATCTGTTCACATGTGCAGCACCATGGTGTCAGTTTTAATGGTGGATCTTCTGTTCTCTTTTACATACAACAAAAAAGTCATTCCAGATCCTTGGATGTTGAACAACTTAAACTCTTAAGCCAGACAACATTTACCCATTTGAAGCCAGGGTTATGCCATGTACTAGTTGTTAGAGTATATACCCTTGTAGCCATGTACCCTTGCTAGAGGTGTGACACATAGAATGCACATGCATAAGTACACATACAGAAATATGCAGACTTCTTTTGAGAAAATATGATTTTCATCAAGTAAAGAACAATCTAACACTATGAAAAAGGGCATAGTTTTAATGAATTCATTAGAATCTGTCATCTACTTCCTCTGTGTATGTGGTACCCTGTGCCATCCACTTAGGCATAATTGGAATTATTCTAGTTAGTGTGCAGAATTACAAAATGAAGGTCCAAAATCCTGCTTGTTTGATATCCTAGCCCCTTTTCACTTATAAGCGACCAAATGGACCTGGCTTTCTTAAATTTTGAACTTTAAGCAATATCATTTCATGCCCTATCATGAAATGCATAAAATGTATCTCAAAATGTTATTGTTCAAATGCATGCTGAGCTTTCACAGCTATCAACTGGGAGTTTATTTTTGGAGGTTTTATGAGTCATCTCAAATAACATGAAATGCCACGAATAAAATTGCCATCACTGACCCTTCTACTGAAAACAGTGTCTTGCTTGTTACTGGACTGAAAGTGAACTATGTGTCTTTATTCTGGGCTTCAATGTTATTTGCCCTATCCAGTGTATCATAGTTTAAATGATTAAGAAACATAACACTTGTCATCTATAACTTTGAGTGATGGCTCAATAACTTCTTCATTATTAATTCTAGTACATTTCTTGCATACTATAATTTTAATCCATATATACAGTATACTTTAATGGTATGTATGCACCTTTCAGTCTTTCTTCCCTGCTACTATTTTCTCTTCTCTCCTATGAACAGAGCTCCTACTCTCATGTACTTGTTTGCTATTGTTAGAAACTGTACATATGAAAGACAATATGTAGTATTTAGCTGAGTCTCAATTTATTTTGATGATCTGTAGTGCCATCTAATTGTCTGAAAATGACTACATCTCAGTCTTTATTAATGAATAATGTTCGATTTGAGTGTAAATCACATTTTTTCTTACCCATTCGTCTTCTGCTCCTAAACTGGTCGACAAATGAGTAGAGTGTAGCAGAAAACTATAGGTACAGGTCTTTAGCTTGCTAAAATGACTCTTTTAGATTCACAACCAATAGTGTCATTGGAGGAAAAGATTACATTTCTATTTTAAAATGTTTGCTTGCTCTTAGATCTCTGTCTGATTTCCACAGAAGATCTTCTGGTTCACATTTTGACCTGAACTATGTACACATTTCTGTCCCACACTATCTGTTCTGGCACTTGTTTTCCTTGATGACAACTCTTCTGAGGGGAGTGAGTGATAAAGAGCCTCAGTACACTTTTCACTTATATTTTGTTTCTGACTATTGATTAATAGCATAAATGAGACATGATACTCAGTCTTTGTATTACTCTGCTTATTTATTTAATGTTTAAAGGACAACCAAGGAGTGTGACTGTAATTGAAGAGGATATTTTATTTTTTAATTTTCTCTTATAGGTGCATTTACATTATGTGTGCTGTATATTACATGTGTGCATAAAAGCAGGGTTCAGCAGTTGATATCGAGTGACATTTTTGTCATTTTGCACTTTGATTTTTGTGATGAGGTCTCTTTTACTGAACCTGGGACTTGCTATCTTGGCTAGTGTGATTGGACAGTGAACTCCAGGTATTATCATGTGATTATTACCACCAATAGTAGGGTTACAGGTGTTTGCAACCACACAATGCATTTCTGTGTTTTGGGTGAGATCAAAATCATATTCTCATGCCTGTAAAAAGGGCACTTACATGGCTGAGATGTCTCTTGTTAGGTCCTAAACTTCAAAAGGCAGTGACTTGTGGAAGGATTGCTGGTGGCATTCCTTAGAAACTTGTGAAATAGGATTCTGCCTTCCAAAAGGAGTTATTTCCACTATATTCCCTTGTTACTGGCAAAGAAGACATATGGTTCTCTATTGACATATACCTGTGGTTACATATAAAAGCCCATGCTAACCTCCTAACTCCTCAAGTCAATAGTAACATGTGCCTGTTAGGAATATCAAAGTCTCCATTCTATCCTGCTGTTCTTTCTTACCTGCACCTATCTTTCCACTCTATGCTAGCTCCCAGGTTGTCCCAGATTACAGATGGCAGCTCTGGACTTCCCCAGATGCCTCAGACTGTTCTCTCTTCCATGCTTACAATTAACTTTTCTTTCAAATGAATCCTCGAAGCCGAGCATTTGGTGCTCTCACTGACCAATCACTTACATTCTCATCCCAGAAGACATATTTTTGTGTAAATCGACCTATACCATTTGTTCAGCAGAAAAGGAAAGATGAGAATAGTATATGAAACATTGAAAATCAAGATGTATATCACGGGATCCAAGATGGCACCGACCATAGAGCATTGCATCTGAGTAGTAGTTGAATGAGATTAGTCACTGTGGAGTGAATGTGAGGTCCCTTAGCCAACTGTGAAACACAGACGGTGTATGAATTCCCATGGCAAACATTGAGACTGGTCACCAGGTAAAACAGCCCACGCAGTTCCCAGGAACACCACTCTAAGATCAGCCAGCTCCGTCACCAGTCTGGAGAGAATCTCCAGCTAGAGGAGATCTAGCCCAGGAGTGGATCCAGCCCACGGCTCCAGCCACACATCAGCGGCCCCACCTACCTGCCTGATATCCAGCCTGCACTTGGACCTGTACACCCAAGAGTGAAAAACAGCCTCACCACAAGAGCAAAGGTAAGTGAGATTTTTTTTTCCAGATTTCCAACATGGCAGCACAGTATGCACTGTACCAGAGAGGCAGAGACCTAACCCAGTCACAGCAAAACAATTAGGAGCCAAGACTGACTGCAAACAGAGCCCGCGACTGTGTGTTCTCTACAAATACTGGGGCAGGTGGGTCACTCACCCTAGCACCCAAGCATCTGAGGCAGTCAGCAGCAGGCACACTGAGGCTGGCACCCTTCTTGGGTGGAACTCCCTGCCTGCACAGTCAGCCTAGCTGCCGAGCCAGAATGACTGGGTTAGTGAAAAGAGAATACAGACCCAACCACATCTCTACCTGCCTTTCTGAGGAGACCTGCCAGCTCCCAGGTCCTCACAGGATAGCCCTCTCCCCACTCGAATCCCCTATATATTGGTCCAATTGGATCACAACCAGTTGAGGAGAGTGGCAGCCACTTTCCTCTCTGTGAGCCAGTCTATTACAGGAACCTCCCAGCCATCTGGAGGTAAACACCAGGATCTCAGGATCAGCCAACCCCCTGGGGCAGAGAGTTTTCCTGAGCACCAAGGTCAGCTGACAAAAGAAACAAACAGACAACACCAGGGTCAATCAGATGACAAAAGGTCAGCATAAAAACATGGTAAAAAAAAAAAAAAAACCCAAAACAATAGGATGCCTCCAGATCCTAGCAATAATGCTACAGACAACTCTGGACAGCCGAACACAATTGAATCAAACGAAAATGACCTTAATCCTATGCTTATATTAATAATAGAAGGCCTAACAGAGGAAATCAAATACCTCAGAGAGCAACAACAAAGTACTGCAAATAAGGTGATGGAAATGAATAGAGCCCTTAAAGGGATGGAAGACCTGAAAAGGGAAGCTGAAGCAATGAAGAAAATCCAATCCTAGACATCCATAGAACTGGAAAACCTTAAGAAAAGAATCAGAACTACAGACACTAGCATCACCAACAGAATGCAAGAGATGGAAGAAAGAATTTCAGGCTCAGAGGATAAAATTGAAGAAATTGATACATCTGTCAAAGAAAATGTCAAATCTAAAAAAGCCCTGACACAAACCTCCAGGAAATCAAGGACACAATGAAAAGACTAAATCTCTTAATAATAGAAATAGAAGAAAGAGAAGAGTCCCAATACCATGGACCAGAAAATATCTTCAACAAAATCATTGAAAAGAATTTCCCAAATCTAAAAAAGAGATGCCTATAACTGTACAAGAAGCTTACAGAACTCCAAATAGATTAAACCAGAAAAGAAAATCTTCCTGCCACATAATAATCAAAACACTAAATGTATAGAAAAAAGGAAGAGTATTAAACGCTGCTAGGGAAAAGGGTCAAGTAACATATAACGGCAAACCTATCAGAATCACACCTGACTTTTCTTCAGAGACTCTAAAAGCCAGAAGTGCCTGGACAGATGTCTTGCAGACCCTAAAAAACCACAAATGCCAGGCCAGACTACTATTCCCTGCAAAATTGTCAATAAACATAGATGGAGAAAACAAGATATTCCATGACAAAGCTAAATTCAAACAATACCTATACACAAATCCAGCTCTACAGAAGATGTTGGAAGGAAAACTCCAACCCAAAGAGGTTAACTACACACAAGAAAGCACAGGAAGCAAATAGCATGCCTATGCCTGCAGCAAAACCAAAAGAAAAGAAGCTCACTCACACACTATTTCCACCAACATCAAGATGGCAGGAAGTAACAATCACTGGTCATTAATATCTCTCAACATCAATTGACTCAAATCCCCAATAAAAAAGCACAGGCTGGCAGAATGGATGCGAAAACAGAATACCACATTCTGCTGCTTACAAGAAACACACCTCAGCAAAAAAGATAGACAGTATCTCCAAGGGCTGGAAAAAGATATACCAGGCAAATGGACCCAAGAAAAAAGCTGGAGTGGCAATTCTAGTATGCAACAAATTGGACTTTCAACCAAAATTAATCAAAAGAGATGGGGAAGGACACTACATATTCATCAAAGGAAAAATCCACCAAGATGAAATTTCAATACTGAACATCTATGCCCCAAATATAAGACCACCCACATTCATTAAAGAAACACTACTGAAGCTCAAATTCCACATTGAACCTCACACATTAATAGTGGGAGACTTCAACACACCACTCTCACCACTGGATAGATCAACAATGCAGAAACCAAACAGAGAAATAATGAACCTCACAGATGTCATGAATCAAATGGACCTAATTGATGTCTACAGAACATTTCACCTCAAAACAAAAGAATACACTTTCTTCTCGGCACCTCAGGGAACCTTCTCCAAAATCGACCATATAGTCAGTCACAAAGCAAGCCTCAATAGATACAGGAAAATTGAAATCACTCCTTGTAACTTATCAGACCATCATGGAATAAAGCTAGACTTCAACAAAACTAAAACAACCGAGAACCTGCAAAAGTATGGAAACTGAACAACTCTCTCCTCAATGACCTTTGGGTCAGGGAAGAAACAAAAAAAGAAATTAAAGTCTTCTTAGAACTCAATGAAAATGAAGGCACAACATACCCAAACTTATGAGACACATTGAAAGCAGTGCTAAGAGGAAAGTTTATAGCACTAAGTGCCTTCAAAAAGAAACTGGAAAGTTCCTATACTAGCCAACTAAAAGCACACCTGAAAGAGCTCGAACAAAAATAAACAAACACTCCCAAGAGGAGCAGACGAGAGGAAATTATCAAACTCAGGGCTGAAATCAAAAACTTAGAAACAAAAAGAATAATAAAAAAAATTGACAAAACCAAGAGTTGGTTCTTTGAAAAAATCAACAAAATAAACAAGCCCTTAGCTAAAATATCTAAAAGGCAGAGGGAAAATACCCAAATAAACAACATCAGAAATGATCTTAGTATACTGATACAAAATTACGAGTATATTTGGCCACATTGGTACTGATCTGTGTATATTGTTACAAAATTAAGCATAACACTTCTTAAAGGTATTGTACCTAGTAATGCTTGAAAAGGAAATGTGAAGTTTTGGCCTTTTGCTACCAACCATCATAAACTGTTTAGGATAATTAAGAAATACAAACTAACAGTCATGCAAGCATGTCATTTTGTTAGTTACTATGAAAGTCTATCACAGTTATATTCTAAGCTACTCAGAAATCAAGTTGTTAAGAGACAGCAACTTTTGCTTATCTAGACATAAGAGATAGATAGGGCGTCTTCAAAAACCCCAAGAGATCTGCACAGTATGGTATTCAAAGATTTTTTTTAATTAAGATTTTTTTGATATCGAGACATGCCAGCTCCTGACAGCACCTCCTATTCCAGTCCAAGTAGAAGATGAGCATGGAAGAATCTCCAGTGTGAGATGGTTGAATTAGTGGCAAGCCTATCTCTTGGCAAGAAAAAAAACAAAACAAAACAAAACAAAACAAACAAACAAACAAAAAAACCTTGCTTCAATTGTAGACAGACTGCTGTCCTAAAAGGACAAAACTTGGTAGCAGGGAAGTCAACAGCCTAGCTCTGCCAAGACAGGGTAGGTAAGTCCTTCATAATTCCTGCTCTACAATCAATGTCTGTCAGAGAAACGGGGCCAAACAGCTGAAGATTGATGCTGTAATGTATGGAGAGAAAATGGGAACTGTCCAGGCAGCCATGGGTATGTCATTTCTTAGTTTTGGAAGCTGTGGGCCCTGCACTTCCTATATAATCAGATATATTTATCCCTCTCAGGTCTCTGAGGTGGTTGAAGAATAGATAGCTGGAGTCTCATAGTTAAATTTTGAGTTGTTTAGGAATCAAGAGGGTGTTCTGTATCTAAATAGATATTTTTAAAATTGTGATGCTAGTTATTATGAAAGCTGAGTTACATAGAGAACTTTCAACTCATGGAGATAGTTAGATAGTAGAATGTTAAAGTCACGGGCCAAATACATATGGACTGGACATTGAGAATGTATGCTAAGCCATATAACTCTCAGAATTGTGGCCTATTTATTTCAGTTGTTTTGTACTGTATTTATTGTTATAAGAGAAAGAACCATTTATTGGACTGAAAAAGAAAAGAATTATGCATTCTGGGGGAAGGGTGAGAGGGTAGGAGAGTGGGGCTGGGAGGGGTGGAGGGAGAGGGCTGTGATGGAGATTTAACTTGAAGTAATAAATAAACATAAAAAAAAGAAAAGGAAGAAATAACAACAGACATTGTGGAAATCCAAAGAATCATTAGGTCCTATTTGAAAAACTTGTACTCCACAAAATTGGAAAATGTAAATGAAATGGAAAATTTTCTTGATAGATTCCACATACCAAGGTTAAATCAATAACAGGTAAATAAATGAAACTGTCCTGTTGCGGTAGTGTTAAGTATTCTAAATGTTAATTAATTGGTCTTGCTTGTTGTCTGTTACTTTCACTGACTCTGATTGTTTAAATAAAATGCTGAGGCCTGAGATTGGGTAAAGACAAAAAGGTGGGACTTCCTGGGATGAGAACAGGAAGCTTGCTCTTTAGACAGAGGATTAATTCATTCCAGCCAGGAGCAGAAGGAAGGAGGCACACACCATGGGTTAGAAAAAGGAACCTCATTCCACATGTCCAGGAACATTGGCATATCGTGGAGAATGGAGTCCAAGAGGACGTATGTATATATGGGGTCATATTTGGGTAATAGAATTAAGAGCTAGCTTAGATGGCCCAAGATTCCTCAACTCAGGCCTAGGCTTGGTAGAAATCCATACGGTCTCTGTGTGTATTTATTTATAATGGCAAATTAAAGATTAACAGCCCCTGAACCAATTAACAATAATCTAAATAGTGGTTAAATAATTTAATTAGCCATATTTCTTTCTACATATGGCACTCAACGTGGGGCGCCATTTGTAAAAAAAATAAATTAATTAAACTACATTGGGTGCCACTTGTAGAAATAATTAATTAAATTGTTTAACCAGTATTTAGATTATTGTTAATTTGTTTGGCAGCCTTTAATCCTTATCCCACCGTTAAGCAGACATTATAAATGAGTACACACAGAGACCGCATGGATTTTAACAAGCCTTGGCCTGAGTTGTGCATCCCTGGCCCATCTAAGCTAGCTCTTAATTTCATTACCCAAATATGACCCCATATATACATACGTCCCCTTGGACTGCCATTTTCCATGCCATGCCAATGTTCCTGGCCATGTGGAATGAGGTTCTTTTTCCTAACCCATAGCGTGTGTGCCTCCTTCCTGCTGCTCCTGGTTGGAATGCCTTTTTTCTTCCTGCTGCTGGCTGGAATGCATTAATCCTCTGTCTAAAGTGCAGGCTTCCTGCTCTAATCACAGGAAGTCCCACCTTTCTCTGTCCTTGCCCAATCTCAGGCCTTGGCATTTTATTTAACCAATCAGAGTCAATGTAAGTAACAGACAGCAAGCAGGACCAATTAATTAACATTTAGAATGCTTAACACTACCCCAACACAGTCCTATAACCCTTAAGGAAATAGAAGAAGTCATTAGAAGTCTTACAACCAAAAAAAGCCAGGCCCAGATGGTTTCAGCACAGAATTGTAACCGAACTTTTACATTATTATTTAACACTTATTTTTTTATTACTAAATTCACTTATAAAAAACATCAACAATTTCTTAACTATTAATCCTATAAATTCCTATAACCCCTTTAACCTATCCACTAAACCTATTGATAATTATAACAACTACTTTCATAACCTTTTAGAATGATACAGTCTCTGGGGCAGGTCCTCAGTCGTCAGGAACACAGTCTGTGTTGTAGATTCTTTAACGCACTTAGCAGTCCTTTTTGTGGATCTCTCAGATGCAGGTTCGTCAGGGTAAGTTGGTTATTGCAGTCTCACCTTAAATAAGGCTTCATGCTTTCTTCTCTGTGGGAGACCCCAGCCATCTGCAGGCCAACTTACTTCTTTTGAATCAGGAACTCAGCTGCTCTGCCTCAGTCCTTAAAGCCAGGCACAGTTTCCCCTAGGCCACTGATCAGACTGATCAAACCCCTCCAGGCAAAAGCTGAGCCACAGGGTCCAGTCCTTGGCCTTTTGGTGTCTTGCTCAGGCTTTCTTTGCTCACCGGCTTCTTTCTGCTTCAGGGAGAGAGTTGGCCATCAATGGCCAGCCCTTTTTTCAGCAGGACTCTTGGAGCTCTCTAGCGTCAGGGGCCTCTTCTCTTTCTGGTCTCCATGCACTGTCCTTAAGTTGGAGGAACTCTGTTTTAGCTTAATTTGGGCTCCAACCACTTAGCAGCTGAAAACAATGTCAGGCCAGATACTTTGTTTCAAGTCTATTGAGTCTTTCTTGTTTTTCCTGACTTCAACCTTGTTTTTCAGTCTATTGAGTCTTTCCTATTTTTCCTGACTTCATGCTGATAATGCTGTTCATGCCCCGAATTAAGAGACAGTATCAGAAACTCCTATATATTTTCTAAATCTAATTTATCTAACCCCTACACAGAATTCTACCAGACATTCAAAGAAGAGCTAACACCAATATTCTTCAAACTCTTCCACAACATAGAAACAGAAGGAATACTGCAAAACACATTCTATGAGGCCACAGTCACCCTGATACCTAAACCTCACAAAGACCCAATGGAGAAAGAAAATTTCAGACCAATTTCCCTTATGAACATGGATGCAAAGATACTTAATAAAATACTTGCAAATCGGATCCAAAATCACATCAAAAGTATCATACCCCATGATCAAGTAGGCTTCATCCCAGGGATGCAGGGGTGGTTCAACTTTAGAAAATCCAAAAATGTAATCCACCACATAAACAAGATGAAAGAAAAGAACCACATGATCATCTCATTGGACGCTGAAAAAGCTTTTGACAGATTACAGCACTCCTTCATGTTAAAAGTCTTAGAGCAATCAGGCATACAAGGACCATATTTAAACATAATAAAGGCAATATACAACAAGCCAATAGCCAACACTCAAACTAAATGGAGAGAAACTTAAAGCATTTCCTCTAAAATCAGGGACAAGGCAAGGCTGCCCACTCTTTCCATATCTCTTCAAAAGTACTTGAAGTTTTAGCTAGAGTAATAAGACAACTAGAAGAGATCAAGGGGATACAAATTGGAAAGGAAGAAGTCAAAGTATCCTTATTTGCAGATGATATGATAGTATACATAAGTGACCTCTAAAATTCCACCAGAGAATATCGACAGCTGATAAACTCCTTCAGCAAGGTGGCCGGATACAAAATCAATTCAAAAAAATCAGTAGCCCTTCTTTACACAAAAGATAAATGGTCTGAGAAAGAAATAAGGGAATCAGCACCCTTCACAGTAGCCACAAATAATATAAAATACCTGGGAGTAACTCTAACCAAGCAAGTGAAAGACCTGTATGATAAGAACTTCAAGTCCCTGAAGAAAGAAATTGAAGAAGATATCAGGAGATGGAAGGATCTCCCTTGCTCATGGATAGGTAGGATCAACATAATAAAAATGCCAATCTTACCAAAAGCAATATACAGATTCAATGTGATTCCTATCTAAATACCAACTCAATTTTTTACAGATCTGCAAAAAACAATTCTCAACTTCATATGGAATAACAAAAACCCAGAATAGCTAAATCAATCATGTACAATAACAGAGCATCTGGGGGTATCACCATCCCAGATTTCAAGCTGCACTACAGAGCAACAGTAATAAAAACAGCATGGTACTGGTATAGAAACAGACCAGTTGACCAATGGAATTGAATTGAAGATCCAGAAGTAAATCCACACACCTATGGTCACTTAATTTTTGACAAAGTGGCCAAAAACTTACAATGGGAAAAGGAAAGCATCTTCAATAAATGGTGCTGGTCTAACTGGATGTCAACATGTAGAAGAATACAAATAAATCCATATTTATCACCTTGTACAAAACTTAAGTCTAAGTTGATCAAGGACCTCAACATAAATCCAGACACACTAACATTAATAGAAGAGAAAGTGGGGAAAAGCCTTGAACTCACTGGCACTGGTAGCAACTTCCTGAATAGAACACCAATAGCTCATGCACTAAAACAAACAATCAATAAATGGGACCTTATAAAATTGAAAAGCTTCTGTAAGGCAAAGGACACTGTCCTTAGAACAAAATGGAAGCCTACAGACTGGGAAAGGATCTTCAGTAACCCAACATCTGACAGAGGGCTATTATCCAAAATATATAAAGAACTGAAGAAATTAAACACCAAAAAAATCAAATAACCCCATCAATAAATGGGGTACGGAGCTAAACCGAGAATTCACAGAAGAGGAATCTCTAAAGGCTGAGAGGCATTTGAGGAAATGTTCAACATCTTTGGTCATCAGGGATATGCAACTTAAAACAACTCTGAGATTCCATTTCACACCTGTCAGAATGGCTAAGATCAAAAACTCAAATGATAGCACATGCTCACGAGGATGTGGAGAAAGGAGAACCCTCACCCATTGCTGGTGGGACTGAAAACTTGTGCAACCACTTTGGAAATCAATCTGGAGATATCTTAGAAAATTGGGAATAAATCTACCTCAAGACCCAGCCATACCCCTCTTGGGCATATATCCAAAATATTTGAAACAAAACCACAAGGACATTGCCTCAACAATGTTCATAGCACCTGTTTTTGTAATAGCCAGGAACTGGAAACAACCCAGATGTCCTTCAACTGAAGAATGGATAAAAAAAAAAAAAAAAAAAAAAAAAGCTGTGGTACATTTACACAAAGGAATACTACACAGCTATCAGAAATGAGGAAATCATGCAATTCGAAACCAAATGGATGGACCTAGAAAAGCCCATCCTAAGTGAGCTGATGCAGTCCCAGAAAGGTAAACATGGTATGTATTCCCTTATAAATGGATATTAACCATACATCACAGGATAACTATCCAACAACCCACACACCCAAATAGATAGGAACCTAGCATATCTATCCTAGGAAAAATTTAACCTACCAGTGAGTGAGTCATGGCATCTGCTGCAGGTTAGTGGAACACCACACCCTAGATGGTGTGCCTTATCAAGCTCCAGTACAAGTGGAAGCTCTTGGCACTCACATGAGGCAAGATCTGAGGGAGTATGATATGTGAGGGCTCACCTCATCTGAGGAGAAGGAGAGTACCAAGTAGAGGAACAAGGAGGTAGGGAGGTAGGGAGGGAGGGATGGAGAGAAGGAGAAAAGGAGAGAGGGAGGGAGGGGCCAGAAAGGAAGGAAGGAGGAAACTGTTCTAGAAGTAAATAATACGTTTTTTAAGAAAAGAGTTAAGAAGCTTAAAAAATATAATAAAAATACAATATAAAATTTTCAAACTATAATTTACCAAAGATTTACTTGCCTTATTGGCATGAAAGGAAAATGGCCTTAATTTCAGATTAGAATGATAGACTGCAGGTGGCCACATAGATTACACAAACTTGATAGCAGCTTAAAAGTTCTTTTTTTTTTTTTTTTTTTTTTTGTAGAGGTATAGGATATTTCCATGGTTTGGCATTAAAAAGCAGGTAACAGGTTTAAAATACTGTAAATAAATTAAAGGTTACAGCTGTTCAACCTGGTTTTATAAACCTCCAAGAGTTGAAAAAAACTTTGAGCTAAGGTAAAATACATGAAATGGTGGTGTTAGCCCATGTCTTTAACTCCAGCAGAGATAGGAGGATCACTATAGAGTTAATTGTCTTATAAATTCTAGAGTTACAAGGAACAGGGTGGTGATGGTGCACACACTTAATCCCATCATTCGAGAAGAATACACCCTTAATCCCAACACACTAGAGACAGAATAAGGTAGATCTCAGAGCTCAAGGTCAGCCTGATACAAAACAAGCTTTAAATAGAGGAAAACTTTGATCCAGGGGTGGTGGAGCACATCTTTACTCCCATCAGTTGGGAACCACATGTCTTTGATCCCAATACTAAGAATGCAGAGACAGGCACATAGGATTTGGCAGGATTTAAGTTTAAAAGCTACTTACAAAAGGCATGCTACAATTCAAACAAATTGTCCTTTGATATCTCAAAATATATACACTAAAGGTTTGTTTAGCTCCAAAATATCAAATTAATTTGATCTTTAATCCGGTTTGAAAGATAATACTTTATATATTGTCAAAAAAAAAACAAATTTGCTCCAGGAAATATATTACCTGAACCCCCCCCCCAAAAAAAAATAAGATAATTTTCCCAGAGTTAGATTTAGAGCAGGGCTCTGTTCTTATCTTTACAGGAGATTTAAAGCATCCATTCAAGGAATCCAGGGATAACTGGACAATGGAAACCTCAGAAGAAAACAGATCAGACACCAAAGAAGACAAGTAGCCCGGACGATCTAGCCTCACAGACTTCCTCAATAGCTGTTTCCTCAAAAGGCTACAACCAGAACAACTCAAAATCACTAAGATCATTCAGCTCCACAGACTGCTCCAGCCAGAACTTCAGGAAAGCCGTGAAGATCAGCTTCTGTCTACGAACTTCTGAGGACATCTAAATAGCTGAGCACAAAAGAACTAAACACCAAATGATTCTATTAACATTTTTAACCATTTTTCCATTCTTATTTGGGCCCCAAACAGGTTTACTACATCCCAAATCAGCAGGAAGTCATTTTTAGAGAGCGATGTCCCATCCCCAGAAGGTGGGGAGGGTGTTTTTCCCCCCTTTGGTTATTTGATGGATAATAGAAAATTTTGTTACTTAGGGGAAGATACTACAAGCTGTTAAATGGTCTTGTTAAATGGGTTTTGGAGGTTAGATCCAGGGACTTCTCTCTTTTTCTTTTTTGTATCCTTCTTTCTTTCCTATTTAGGAGTGAACAGACTTGAGAAAAAAATGGGACATAGACATATTATAGGGAAGATCAAGAAAAAAGGACAGATTATTGAATATGCCCTTATAGCTTTGTATGTTGATACAAAATTAATATTATATTTGGCTAAATTGGTATTGATCATTGTATATTAACACAAAATTACAATTGTATTGGATTATATCAGTATTGATTTTTGTATATTGATCCAAAATTAAGACTATATTTGACCATAATGGTATTGACCCTTGTATATTGATGCAAAATTAGGATTGTATTGGGCTACATAGGTATTAATCTTTGTATATTGATACAAAATAATGATTATATTTGGCCAGATCGGTATTGATCTCTGTATATTGATACAAAATTAAGGGTAATGCTTCTTAAAGGTATTGTACCTAGTAATGCTTAAAAATGAAATGTGAAGTTTTGGCCTTTTCCCACCAACCGTCATAAACTGTTTAGGATAATTAAGAAATGCAAACTAATTGTCATGCAAGCATGTCATTTTGTTAGTTACTACGACAGTCTATCACAGTTATTTTCTAAGCTACTCAGATATCAAGTTGCTAAGAGACAAGCAGATAGAGAGAGCATCTTCAAAACCTCAAGAGATCTGCAGAATATGGCATTCAAAGATGTTTTCTTAACTTAAGATTCTTTGATATCGTGACATGTCAGTGCCTGACGGAACCTCCTATTCTACTCCAAGTAGAAGATGAGCATAGAAGAATCTCCAGTGTGAGATAGTTTAATTAGTGGTAAGCCTATCTCTTGGCAAGAAAAATCCCTTGCTTCAACTGTAGACAGAATGCTGTACAAAAAGGGCAAAACTTGGAATCAGGTAAGTCGACAGCCTAGCTCTGCCAAGACAGGGTAGGTAAGTCCTTCATAATTCCTGCTCTACAATCAATGTCTGTCTGAGAGACGGGGCTAAATAGCTGAAGATTGATGCTGTAGTGCATGGAGAGAAAATGGGAACTGTCCAGGCAGCCACTGGTATGTCATTTCTTAGTTTTGGAAGCTGCAGGCCCTGCACTTCCTATATAATTAGATATAATTATCCCTCTCAGGTCTGTGAGGTGGTTGAAGACACATAGATAGAGTCTCATAGTTAAATTTTGAGTTGTTTAGTTATCAAGAGGGTGTTCTGGATCTAAGAAGATGCTTTTAAAATAGTGATGCACGTTAGTATGAAAGGTTAGTTAGATATAGAACTTTAAACTCATGGAGATGGTTAGATAGTAGAATGTTAAAGTCAGGTGCCAAATACATATGGACTGGACATTGGGAATGTATGCTAAGCCATATAACTCTTATAATTGTGGCCTATTTATTTCAGTTGTTTTGTATTGTATTTATTGTTATAAGAAAAAGAACCATTTGTTGGACTGAAAGGAGGAGCTGTTGGGGGGAAAAGATATACCTTAAACTAAAAAAAAAAAAAAAAAAAAAAAATGGTAGAGGATGGGGGATTGAGGGGGAAGAGGGTGGAAGGGTGGGACTGGATTGGGGAGTAGGGAGGGGATTGCGATTGAGATGTTTCTTGAAGAAATAAAAAATAAATTATAAAAAAGATGTATATCACACCTAGTTTATTATGTACATTTTCTGCGCAGATTCCCCTAGCTGCCATTTCCTATGTTAATTCCCTTCTACTCTCCTTTTCTTTTTCATTTTAACAGAAACAAACACCTTTCTGCATCTATTTCTAGGACTGTATTGGTTTTGTTGTTGTTTTATTTCTGTTTAATTTTCAGTGTGCCTATTTGTTGAATTAAACTAGCTTGAAAATATAAACCAACATTACCTGCCTGCATTAAATACACATCTTACAGTCATATGTTTTTTGTTTTTTATTTCCTTATTTTTATTTGTTAACATTTGAATATTTCTGCTGTCTACATCATTATGGATATTTTGTTTTCTCTATCTACAATGCCTTGTTTGATCATGACTTCAAATTAATATTTTCCAGCTATGTTGTGTGGATAAGTATTAGTATATCTTTAAAATCCTCAATTTGAGTAGAATCAGTTTGAATTCTTTCTTAAACATTGTATAGAATTTAACACTGATACTTGGGTTTTACATATATATATATATATATATATATATTTCTTGTATTTTCTTAAGATTTTATCATGAAATACATTTTATTAGAGTCATAAAAATATGAGTGAAATCTCCTTCCAGCTGTTTCTTTTATAGTTATGGTGAATATTTTAAAAGTTAGAAATTACCTTCAGTATTTTATGGGCTGTGATCCCAATTCTGCTTTAAGGGGATCTGATCCTCCATGATTACTTTATGCAGATACAGTCTGATAAGTGTTTATCAAATACTTATTATTCTTTGAGCATTGCTTATATTTTTTAGTCTCAAAAACTTTGGAAGGTTTGGAGCTCTTTCATTCTTTTTTTATTAGCATATTCTTTGTATAAAATATGAAATATATTGGGACATTTCATTTGTTTATAGACCCTGCTTTGTTCATATTTACTATCTGTCACTATATATTCGTCTGTCATTTCTCTTCCTAAATTGTCTTTCATGCTTTTTTTTTCCTTTTTTTAGAAAGATTATACACATGTAAATAAGTAGATTGTCTTTTTCTTTCTGAGTATATTTTATTTAACCCAATTATTTCTACTTCTGACCATTTTGCTTCAAATAACATGATTTATTTTTAAGGCAGGAGACCATTTTGTATTCTCTATTGTTGTCTAAGGTTATCAATTTCTTTAATGAGCTTTAAGTGTTTTTTTCCATTTTTATATGTTTTTACAATATGTGTGTGTACGCGCGCTTGCGTGTGTGTGTGTGTGAGTGTGTGTGTGTGTGTGAGTGTGTGTGTGTGTGTGTGTGTGTGAGTGTGTGTGTGTGTGTGTGTGTGTGTGTGTGTGTGTGTGTGTGTGTG
>CAJQZJ010031536.1:626921-665828 GCA_907164525.1 Lophiomys imhausi
TGTGTGTGTGTGTGTGTGTGTGTGTGTGTGTGTGTGTGTGTGTGTGTAAGCATGCCAAAGAGCATTTTTGGAAGTCACAGATCAACTTGAAGGAGTCAGTTCTTTCCTTTCACCATGTAGGCTTCAAGGAGAAAACTTGGGTCATCAGTATTGATAACAGCCTCCCAACTTTACCCACTGGGCCTTTTTGCAAGCCCTGTAGCCACTTGCAATTCATAAATATATTTAGAAAATAATGTTTGTATTTATTAGATGATATTCATTCATGCCTGTATGGCATCAATGCTATGAAATATGAGTATGTAAATTAAAACATTTGTCTAAAATGTATGTTTATCTTTGTGTGTGTCCTCAGAACTTAGTCTTCCTCTTACTCACTGTAACCTTTTGTAAACCTACTCCATCTAATTTAATGAGAACAAAAGTTTGGCATTTATGCTTCAGTAAGAATATGTGGCACGTGAGTTTTCTGCTCAAAGTTTATTTTGTTTACTATGCCACAATTCAGTTTTATCTTTGAATTGGATTCCATTAGTGATATATCCATTATTAATTTATCTGGAAACAGATATCTTGGTTGGCTATCTTGATTATATAGATTTTCTAATATAGATTGTCCTCTAATAAATACAGGATGGCAGATATCACAATCAATTTATTTTATTATTAAATATACATGGTAGTATACTATTGGTGACTTGTGTATTAGTTGTTTTTCTGTCATTGTAATAAAATACCAAGACCAAACAATTTATGGATGAATTGGGCTTCTAATTCCAGAGAGATTAGAGTTCATCACCATCACAACAGGGAGAGTGTGACAACAGTCAGGCTTGGTGGTTAAAGCAGCAAGCTGAGAGCTCCAATTTGAAACTTCAAGCAGTACTCAGAGAGAATGAATTGGAAATAGCAGGAGACATCCCACCTCCAGTGACCTACATCCTTTAACAAGGCCACCAACTATGGAACAAGTACTCAAGTATCTAAGACTATGAAGGGCACCTCATTAAAATCATAACAACCTGGTAGTCATTGGTTTTAATATTTTTGTAAATATTTATGTAAATATTTTTGTAAATATTAATGTATTCCACATTAGTGATGTTAATTTTTATTCCTTATTCTTACACCAGTGTATACGAACACTGCCTTATAATTTCTGTAACATTACTTTTTAAATTTTTAGTTAAAAGTGATTTGTTTATTTATAGTCAGTTCAAACTGAAGTAAGTGAAGTAATAAATAACTATTGAGTCCAGCATTTTTGGAGCTGTGTTTTGGCACATTTGATTTCTTCATTTGACTTTAATACAATAATCATATATAATTTATGGAAGGAGGGTGTTGTTTGGCTATTTCCCCTTAGGAGAAAAACTCTTCTTTGGATGTTTTTTATTACCTTTAAGAAATAGGCAGAAGCTACTTCAGTGTACAGATAAAGCTCCATGTATTTAAAAAAAAATAGTTCATCACAGCACATTTGTAAGTCTGTCACTGTAACCTAAAGGGATTTATCTAATGTTTCACCCTCCTGTGTTCAATGAAATAATATTGGTTCAGACCTGAGCTTAATTTAAATGTTGATAAAATGCACTGAGCATCTCAACAGAGGCTGTAGAGGCAGGTTCTAGGACCGTTTGCATGCACAATGGAAAAGGGTGTTTTCCTTTTGCTTTGTGTTATGAGACAGGTAGTGATGTCAACTGACTCAGCTGCTCTGTGGTTCACCATATACCTGCAGAAGGCCTATGTTGGTGATCTGTTTGGCTCAGAGCACCAAGTAGGTGGCATTATAACCCTGTTTCACAGGTCTTACCTCAAGGTTTTGTTGGATATCCCGCCCCTCCCCCACCCCACCAAACAAGGTTTCTTTGTGTAGCTCTGGCTATCCTGGAACTTACTGTGTAGACCAAGCTGGCCTTGAACTAACTAAGACCCACCTACCTCTTCCCTCTAAGTGCTGAGATTGAAGGTATTGCCACCAAGCCCGGCATTGGATAATGTTTTAACTCTGGTTCATTTAAAAGTGTTTCATCATTTCTTTTTTTATGCATCATCAATTTATGACATTTGGAAATTTGTTGTATTTTCACAGTGTTGGCTATTTTAATATTGTAGTTTTGACAATAATTTCTGGCTTTTTATTATTTCAGTTATTTTATGTATATTGAATTTTGATTTCTTGATCATGGTTATGTTTGTCTTGGTGGATGATTTATAGTTACTTAAGTATATCATAACTCATATTTGTGTGTGTGTGGATTTACATTAATATATCATTAAAGTAAAATCACTTAATATATAAGTTCTATATTTATACTTTATGCCTCTTAACATGTGGATTAATAAGATGGACATAAAAATATACAATTGTGCATTGAGTTTCTCTCCTCTTTATAGCTGCATAGTTTTGCTTTATGGACCTCTATGCTGAGTTTATAGTTGTAGTAGCCTAAGGTAGAGAGCATAAAGTCCATGTGCTCCCAGATAAGTACCAGAGAAAGCAGGAATGTTAAACATTCAGGTTTGTCTCTTCAGTGGAACGGATGTATGTATACTTGTTTTCTGTGCTGGGAGTAAAGTCCATGTTCTCTTAGATAAGTACCAGAGAAACTAAGAATTTTGTTTTTAAAGAATGATACAAAGAATCATTGAAACAAAGAGTTGGTTTGAAAATCAACAAAATAGACAAACCCTTAGCCAAAATAACTAAAAGGGAGAGGGGAAAAAAACCCAAACCAACAAAATCAGAAATGAAAAGGGAGAAATAACAACATATATTGAGGAAATCCAAAGAATCTTTAGGTCCTATTTAAAAATCTATATTCCACCAAATTTGAAAACCTAAGCGAAATGGACAATTTTCTTGATAGAAACCAGGAATGTTAAACATTCAGGTTTGTCTCTTCAGTGGAAAGGATGTATACTTGTTTTCTATGCTGGGAGTAAAGCACATGCACTCCCAGGTAAGTACCAGAGAAAGCAGGAATGCTAAACATTCAGGTTTGTCTCTTCAGTGGAAGGGATGTATACTAGTTTTCTATGCTAGAAGTGGTTGTAGTTAATAGCCTGGTAATCTGTACTAGTTGTAGAGTCAGGCCACAGCTGAATTCCCCAGACTATTATGTTTATCCCAGTCTCTTTCTATAGTCTTTAACTTTAGCTTTATCTCTCAGGAAATAGAACCCATCCTTAGGGGAGGCATCATATGTACTTTATAGCTTGGTGAACTCTCTGCTATCTTCATGGCCCAATCCACACCAGATCCTACTGTAGGCTCTTAACCTATACAAATGGTTTTTATGGAGGAGGTCACACACATACTTTCCAAAATAGTTTTGATGTAGTCATGCCTTAAGCTTTAGTATGCACATGGGTATCTGGAAGCTCACTGATAGAATTGTTTCTAGAAAACTTTTTGCAAAGTTGTACTTTACTCAGATATGCCTAGAATAAAATAAGGGGTCAGACTCGAGAAGGCTGAATGAATGTTGGCTAACTATACCTTGTTGAACTGTATTTCCTTCTTGCCTCACACAGATTATCACTCTGTTGGTCTTGGCTTTTGCAGAGACCCACACAGAATAAAGACTAATGACTGTCAAATATTTGTAGGAAATTGATATTTGTATTCATTATTAAAAAGTTAGATTCTCTCAAAATATTTGAATTTTAAAACTGGCTTGATAATCTTGCATAATGAATAGTGGTTGTGACATGCACAAAATTTCTTTTTAGAAGCTACAGAATTTTTATTGAAAGCACTCTCTAAGGACTCATCACAAATCTGTTCTCTCAGTCTTTGTATTTTCTTATTATTTCTAAATTTTGTAATGCCAATCATCTATCCCATGATGTTAGCTTGTTTCACTCAAACATGGATCTGAGGTCAGGGATTTTATTTTTATGAGCTTAAGAAAAGCATATCTTGTATGTATGTTTAGATCTTGTATGTATACATAGCTTGCATGTATGTATCTAGGTAGACCGAAAAGTTTTATCAGTAAGACATACAACTGTTTGTTCTGCTAAATATCAGCTAGACTGTACTTTATTTGACATGCATTTTTTAAGTAGAACTTTTTGATTTGCTATAGAATGTCTAAGTCATTATAGACAAACCTGGAAGTGTTTTTGTTTTTTTTTTTGTTTTGTTTTTCGAGACAGGGTTTCTCTGAATATCTCTGGCTGTCCTGGACTCGCTTTGTAGACCAGGCTGGCCTCGAACTCACAAAGATCCGCCTGCCTCTGCCTCCCAAGTGCTGGGATTAAAGGCGTGCGCCACCACCGCCCGGCGTCTGGAAGTGTTTTATACAACTGGTTCATTTTGTAATTTTTATTATTGTTACCTGTGTAGGGTATCTAGAAATTTGTAATTTGAATACCATCATTGCATAGATTTTGCATATGATTTAGAATAAGGAATTGAGTTTATTTCTTCATATGAACTTATGGTAATTAAATAGTTTCACATTTGAATACTGTAGTAATGTAGTTTGAAAGGCAGAAAGTACTAAACATCATGATATATTTTCTATGCATTAATATATGCTAACAACTCAATATTCAATTTTAAGATGTTTTTATTTTATTTCTTTTCTCCTTTAAGTTAGACCATAATGTGCAACAAGATATTTAAAAAATAGTGTATAATTATTTTATATATCTGTCTTCCTTTTGAAAAATTAAATAATTTGCCATACTTTCAACTTTTATGTGAATGCTTGTGGTTACAAGTAACCATTTAAGAATTTCATATTCATCTTTTACTATTGTTTTGATAAGTATTCTCTAGAAATATGCATATATGAGAATTTCTGAAAAGTTACCAGGAGCTGGGAAGATGACAGAGTTGGAGAGAATGCCTGAATTTACAATTCAGAGAAAGCATGCCTTATGATAATGTCTGCATTAGGGTGTTGTGTTAACCATAAGGTAAAACACAGGTTTCAAATAGAAAAGCAGATTGTTACTGTTTTCATAACATGATCATGATCAAATTTTAAGCTGAGAAATATTAAATTACTTTGGTTTGATCATTATAAAGTGTCCTGTTGCATCAAATAATACAATTCTACCTACGAAATATACACAAATACTTTATATCAATGAGACAATGTAACTTTTAAAGGGAAAGAAGTAAGCAGACTATCTCTCTGGGCAAGAGCTCTGCAGGCTTGGTTAACTGAGTTCAAATCTGCAGAACCTTTGTAAAAAGCAGGACATGACTATTTGTCCCTTTGTTGAATGGGGGAGTCAGGTCAATCGTGAAAGCTTGTTGGAAGGCAGCCTAGCCAGAACAGCGAACTTCAGGTTCAGTAAGAGTCCTTGTCTCAATGTAAGAAAGCAAAAAGCAGTATAGAGGGAGACATGCACATGCATACACAATCCAGTAAAAATGGTAAGAAATTGAATATAATAGCCATATAGGTCTGCAGTGTGTTTCAGGAAAAAAGTTCTCTGCACATATTTGAATTATTTTCTGGTCCTTCTTTATTAAGAATTTATCTTATCCTTTTAATGTCTCTTGGTGGTCACATACTGTATAATAAAGGTTTTTTTGCTTTTTTCTCCTGAAATTTATGTTCACTTCAATTTTAAAGTGACTATTGTAGTTCTATCAAAATGGGCATTGATTTTTTAAAAGTGTCTTCTTATATTTCTTTGAAGTTAATTTAAGGCATTAAATTAATTATTTAATAAGTCATCTCTTCCTACCTTCCTTCCTTCCTTTCTTTCTGTCCTAGATTTTTCTCCCAACCACCATTGTCAATATAGTTCCCCAAGGAGAAAAATAAAATTCATATTTGTATATCATTCAGCCAGTCTCATTGATTTTCATATAAACTTGAATGAGGACATTCACAAGTTTACTTAATGGAGCTAGGTAATATGTTCTTTTAAGCTCATAAATCATTTTTCAATTAGTTTTACAACATCCATCACTTCTGAATGCTATATATCAAAATTAACACTGCACTGTGATTTTATAACGTTATCATAACAGTTTAAGAGCTTTGTTTTATGTATTTCATCACTATTATCTGTGGTTCATTAAGAATTATGGCTGATTTATCTTTCTGAGGATGTGAAAAATTTAGCTAGCAACAACACCCTGGTCCTTTTTGTAGAGGTGGCTGTCCTTTTTCCACTTTCTTTGATATTTGTTTTGTCATTGACACAAATTTACTTGGATTTATCTGGTATTTACTTAAATTTCCACTTTTATGTTGACATATATTTTATTGTAGACCCAATTATAAAAACGTATTAGACACACTGTCCACTTAACCTTTTAAGCTAAGTGTCATCTTTTCCTCTTATGATTAAGTTTCTCTTTTGTCTTAGTTTCTTAAATTTGTCAGGAAACAGCCAATGATGCCACAAATTATTTTATCTTTAACTGCTATATTTTTCAAAATACAGTTAAATATTTTCTTTGCCCTGAAACTTCCAAGTACAATTAGAACCCATTATATATTTGTGTATTTCCCAATAGATTTCTGACCACACATCCATATCATTTTCACTACATTATTTAACTGTTGGCTACAAAGAAGCTACATGATTTATTATTTTTTTATTTTTAAATTTATTTATTTATTTATTCAGGTTACATCTCCATCATAGTGTCCTCTTTCCACCCCTCCCAGTCTTGTCCTCCCACCTTCTACCCCCTAACCCTTCCATCCCACTCCTCTGGAGTGGAGTGTCCCTACCTAATGGTCCCCCACCCCAGTTCAGCAGTCATATGAGGGCCAAGAGCCTCCTCATACACTGGGGGCCTACAAGGCAGCACCACTATGGAAAGTGTCTCATTGACAGGGAGAAAAAGAAAACGTCTATGTCCATGTTCACTTTGGTGCATTGGTTGTAGTATAGATATCATGTACTACATAGCTAAAATCTGACTACCACACAATGGAAAAAGGACAGCATCTTCAACAAATGGCACTGGTCCAACTGGATGTCCACATGTAAAAGAATGAAATTAGACCCATACTTATCACCTTGTACAAAACTTATGTCCAAGTGGATCAAAGACCTTAACATAAGCCCGGACACATTAAATCTACTAGAAGAGAATATTGGAAAAACCCTTGAACTCATTGGCACAGGTGACAACTTCCTGAACAGAACACCAACAGTTCAGGACCTAAGACTAACAATCAATAAATGGGACCTCATGAAACTAAAAAGCTTCTGCAAGGCAAAAGACACTGTCATTCGAACCAAATGGCTGCCTACAGACTGGGGAAAAATCTTCACTAACCTCACATCTGACAGTAGGCTAATATCCAAAATTTACAAAGAACTCAAGAGATGAAATGCCAAGAAACCAAATAATCCAATCAAAAAATGGGGAAAAGAGCTAAACAGAGAATTCACAAAGGAGGAATTCCTTAAGACTGAGAGACACTTGAAGAAATGCTCAGCATCCTTAATCATCAGAGAAATGCAACTCAAGACAACTCTAAGATTCCATCTCACACCTCTCAAAATGGCTAAGATCAAGAGATCAAATGACAGCACATACTGGCAAGGGTGTGGAGAAAGGGGAAACCTCCTCCACTGCTGGTGGGAGTGCAGGCTTGTGCAACTACTATGGAGGTCAGTCTGGCGATATCTTAGAAAACTTGGAATAGCTCTGCCTCGGGATCCAGCCATACCACTTCTGGGTATACATCCAAATGACTCCTCACCAAATCACAAGGAAGTTTCCTCATCTATGTTCATAGCAGCCTTATTTGTAATATAAAGAAACTGGAAATAACCCAGATGTCCCTCAACCGAAGAATGGATTAAAAAACTGTGGTACATCTCTACACAATGGAATACTTCTCAGCTATCAGAAACAATTAAATTATGCCATTTGCCACCAAAAGGATGGAACTAGAGAAGCTCATCCTGAGTGAGCTAACCCAGACTCAGAAGGGTGCACATGGCATCTATTCACTTACAATCGGATATTAACTATACATGATTTATTATTACATGCCATCCTTTCATATGGCATGAATGGAGACTTACAAAGTTATTTTCTTCTGCTCAAAGAAAGAGCAGAAAATCTTCCTTAATTGATCTGTGTATCCCGCACATCCAGGCATTTTTGTAATTACAGAAATATATGTTGCCTGTGAGCAAATATACCTTTTCAAAACAAAGGGAACGGACACTGATGGAACAGAGTCAGTAGTTCATGTAGTTCATCCCTACATCCTACAAGAATCAGTCTTAGACTGCTCCATCAAGACGCAGTTCCAAGATGGCTTCAAAGAAAGCTATGGATCCCAATAGGCTTTTCAGATTGTCCTGAACAGGACTTCACTTAGATATTTCAATTTTCAATATTTAGACTGAACAACAAATATTACTCTTAACTCTCTCAACAAATATTTTCATTTTATTTGGGTCCCCAAACAGGTTTCCTGAATCTCACATCAGCAGGAAGCAATTTTAACAGAGTGACACCCCATTCCCCCAAAAGTGGGGTGGGTGATTTTTGGTTATTTGATGTGTTATAGATGTTGTTTAGAGGATTGGTTACAAGTTGTTAAATGGTCTTGTTAAGCAAGTTATGGGAAGTTAGACTCAGGGACTTCTCTCTTTTTCTTTTCTCTGTCCTTCTTTCTCTTTTATATAGGGGGAGAGGACTTGAAAAGAAAAAAGAGGGGGAATATGGGTATATAGTATAGAAATGATAAGCTATAAGGGTAGATTACTGAACTTCTCTGCAATTTAGAACTATTGGTATTCTTGAAATAAGGTTATCTTTTGATACATTTGCATAGAATTTTGTATAATGATACAAAATAATGTTAATTTTTATTCACTGGTATAGAATTTTATATTTTGACACACACATATGTATATTTCAACTCTTAAATAAGGTATTGTGCCTATACAACTCATTTAAAAGTACAGGTTTACTTCCAATACTTTTATGGATTGCTATTGCAATCTATTCAGGAGTCTGGGTAATATAGGTTGATGATTGGTTGGTCAAGTTCGTGGTCATGGCAAATACAAGTCTTAATCATCACAAAATAGCCTCACCAGGTTAAACAGATAGTAAATGGCTAATAATATACAGTTTGCCTGTTCATACACAAACAGATAGATGGTAGATAGATAGATAGATAGATCGATTTATAAATAAATAAAGAGCTATGTTCAAAACCTTCAGAGGCATACAGAAAATGACATTTAAAGATGTTTTCATTGTTTTAAGAATTATTTGACTTAAGACAGTCAGCTCCTGACAGCTCCCATTTGACATGGAAGGATACAATGAGCATAAAAAAATCTCCATCAGGAGATAATTCTGACTGGGCAAAAATGTCCCTGCTCTCTCAACAGGCTATCTAAAGTCCAAAAAATGGACAAGAACTTTAATATACTAACTGGGCAAAGACAGAGGTAGGTGGATTAAGATCCACAGGCTTTTGAAGCAGAAAGGATCTTGGGGAGAGAAGAAGCCTTCAGTAGAAGAGAAGTAGCCAGGAACAGGAAGGAGGACATACACCATGGATTTGAGAGAAGAACTTCATTCCACATGGCCTGGAACATCAGCATAGCATGTAGAATAACAGCCTATGGGACATATGTATATTATATGGGGCTTTTTTTAGAGATAGAAGTGTGAGCTAGTTTAGAAGGGCCAAGATTGCTCAATTCAGGTGAAGACTTGTTAAAATCCATACAGTCTCTTTGTACTCATTTTTATTGGTGGATTAAGGATTAACACTGCTAAACAATAACGATAATATAAATACTTGTAAATAATTTAATTAATTAAATCAACACTTTACTTACAGTCCAGTCAGTTTCTTACCTTGCCCAGCATGTTACCTGCTCTTCCTTGTGTGTTTTTTACTTCATTTTCAATACGTGTTTTCTCAAAATATATGTAAAACTTTAAGTAGCATATTTACTCTAATATTTTTTGAAACAGTAGCAGGTACTGACTGATGCTACTGTAGAGGAAGTGTGCTTCCCTGTGAGTAGTAATAGGTTGTAGAGTACAGGGAAGACAATCAAGAGAAAGAAAATTACAGAAAGGGTAGAGTAATATAAAGAGCACGTTTGATGTTTTATTTGTCTGCAACGTGTGTGTGTGTGTGTGTGTGTGTGTGTGTGCATCTTCTGCATGCACAGGTATACATATGTGCATGTGGGTTATTTTGCACATTTTTGGGTATCTGTGTATGATTATCTCTAAGGTTTCCTCTATTTTCCTTTTTTAAAGACATAATCTCTCTGATAGCTGAGTATTATTCTATGATGTAGATGTACTACAGTATTTTAATTCATCTTCGGTTGAGAGACATCTGGGTTGTTTCCAGTTTCTAGCAATTACAAATAAGGCTGCTATGAACATAGATGAGGAAACTTCCTTGTGATTCAGTGAAGAGGCATTTGGGTGTATACCCAGAAGGGGTATGGCTGGGTCCCGAGGCAGAGCTATTCTAAATTTTCTAACATATCACCAGACTGACCTCACAAATGGATGGAACTAGAGAAGCACATCCTGAGTGAGCTAATCCAGACCCAGAAGGATGCACATGGCATCTATTCACTTATAATCGGATAGTAGCCATATAGTACAGGGTAACTATACTACAACCAATGCACCAAAAGGAACATGAACATCGACTTTTTTTCCCTGTCACTGAGACACTTTGCCCTACTGGTGCTGCCTTATATGCCCCCAATATATGTGGAGGCTCTTGGCCCTCATATGACTGCTGAAATGGGGCAGCGGACTGTTTTGTAAGGACATTCCACTCCAGAGGAGTGTGATGGAAGGGATAGAAGGTAGAGGGTGGAAGGGCATGACTGGGAGGGGTGGAAAGAAGACACTGTGATGGAGATGCAACCTGAAGTATTAAATAAATATTAAAATAGAGAAAAAGAAAAACAACAACAAAATAGTATGTACAATCAAGACCACAAAAAAAAAGAAGACATAATCTCTCACTGACCTAAAGTTTAAAAATTTGGTTGGATGGGTTGGCCAGGAAACCAACTCTCTCTGTCTCTTCAGTAAATGAAATACAAAAGAACACCATCCCTGTTCATTTGTAAATAGGTTCTGGTGCTTGAATTCAGGCCATCATTCCTGAAAGAGAAGCAAACACTTTACAAACCTAATTGTCTTCTTAGATCTCTACACTTTTGAAACTAAGATTATTTTTTCATTGAATTTTTTCTGCATTACTTCCTTAAAAATTGATCCATTATAGAAGGAAATTTCCATACAGTATCCCAAAAATTTGAAAAAAAATAACACAAACATTAAGTATAAAACTCAAATTGAAACCATTAATACTATTATTAAGTCACAGAGGGATGGATAGTGGTCACTGTCATCTCAAATAGACCTTGAATTATCTGGATATTCTAGCTCTAGGCATGTCTATGAGGAATTATTGTCTTCCCAGAATAGTGGAAAGATGCATCTTTTGCTTTCTTTTTGTGTCATTTTTATTTAATTTTCCCTTTGTTAAACATTTATTCTTTTCTCATCCAGTGTAATCTAAATACATTTTCTCCTCCCTCTATTCCTTCTATTTTCTCTCCACCACCTCTGGATCCACTCCCTTTTTGGCTCAGTAGAAAAGAATAGACATCTGAGAGAGAACAACAAAACGTAACAAAATAAAATATAATAAGGTAAAACAGAAAACATAGTGTCAAATTTGGATAAGACAAGTCAACAGGGGAATAAAAGAGCCCCAGGAGAAGGAATAAGAATCAGAAACTCACTTGTTTACACATTTACAAGTCCAATAAAATTGATAAACTGGAAAATATAGTGTATATGCAGAGGACCTGATGTGGACCATGTAAGACTGGTGATTGCTGCTTCATTCTCTTTGAATTCATGTGATCTATGCTTAGTTGTTCTAGATTCTCTTGTTCTCCTGGTATCCTCTGTCCCTTCTGTAGTTTCCCTTACCACTCCTTCTGCCTTATCTACTTTAGAGTTCACCGAGCTCTGAAGGGAGTGATTTGATAGAGACATTTTATTTAAAGCTACATATTCCAAGGTGTCTCTCTCTGTATAATGTCTGACTGTAGGTCACTATTTTTCCCATCTATTGCAGAAGGAAGTCTCTTTTATGATAGCTAAATAGAGCTGGAGAGATCACTCAGCCATTAAAGGCTAGGCTCACAACCAAAAATATGATAGTTAGATAAGGCACTGATCTAGGTAAAAAAGAATATCATTAACAATCAGCTTATTGTTACTTTTTTATCTTAGACTAGCAGTATTTGATTTACCCTAGGTCTCTGGACTATCTAGTTTTCATCACCCCAATAGTTTCAGGTATGGGTTTCATCTCATACAGTAGGCTTTAAGTTAAATCAGTCCTTGGTTGGTTACTCCAGCAAAGTTTGTGTCACCATTGTCCTAGCATATTTTTCATGCAGGACAGATCATACATCAAAGATTTTGTGGTTTAGTTAGTGGTTGTTTCTCTTTTGGTAGACTTCAGAGTGCCAGTACCTTCCCATGTCAAAGATTCTAGAACACGTGGGTAAAATTTCTATGTAGGCACCATCTCAGACTTTTCCATGTTCAATGAATTGTATCGGTGTTGTCTTCAGAAATGTCAGTTAGTGGAAAGCAACCTATTGTCTTGACAATATCCTGAGTTGTTTGAGGATTTCCATGTAATCCATCCATTAACTCAACTGATGAAAGCCATTTCCAGTACTGGAAATTTTGTTTGGTGTCAAGAGATTACCAGTTGGGGTTCCATCTCCATTAATATTTGGAAAATTTGTTAGAATTGCCTTCATATATTATAGGAGATTTCCTCTTTACTAGGCTTCCATACTTCTTTTAAATGCCCCTCAAGTCAAGTGTCTTCATTCTTTCCCTAAATTGTATCCTCCAACCCCCCTTTCTACCTGATCCTCCTGTTTTTGCATCCTGACTCCAGTCCACCCATGAAATCTATTCCATTATTTCCCTCTCAGGAAGATCTCTGTGTCAACCTTGTCCCTTATTGCATGCCTAACCTCTCTGGGCCTACAGATTATAGCTTGTTTATCATTTATTTAATGACTAATATTCAGATATAAGATATATGAATATGTATCATACTTGTCATTCTGAGGGAAGACACATCTTAACTGTAGGCTGAACTATTCTCTGGGATAAGTTTGGTGAACTGATAAAATGGAGAAACAAGCTAAGTATTGGAATTAATGCAACCTTGTCTAACTCCTGACTCTGGATGTTATATAATCAGATTATTCAAGATCTCAACACCATAACATCTCAATTATGATGATTTGTATGATTGAACTGAGAACCATTATGAACACTTTCTCTCTTAACTTGCTTTTCTTAGAGTATTTTTTCATAGCAATAGGGAAAAATTAAAGTAGACTGTACCGAAAGTACATACATGGATGCACATACACACACACACACACACACACACACACACACACACACACACTCACACTTGGGAAACTACAACACTTCCATGTAGAAAAAGGCTAATTAAATTATTTACTAGTATTTATATTATATTAATTGATGGGCAGCGTTAATACTTAACCTGCCACTATAAATGAATACACACAGACACCGGATGGATTTTAGCAAAACTTGGCCTGAATTGTGCAATCTAGTCCATCTTTGCTAGCTCATAATTCTATTACCCAAATATGATCCCATATGTACATACATCCCTTTGGACTGCTATTCTCCATGCCATGTGGAATGATCTTCCTTAATCTACCTTAATCTACCCCATGGTGTGTGTTCCTTCTTCTTCCTGCTCCTGGCTCTCTCCCAAGATGCTCTCTGTCTCTGAAGCCCGTGCACCTTAGTCCTGCCTACCTCTGTCTTTGCCCAATTTCCAGGCCTCAGCATTCATTTAACCATTCAGATACAATGTAAGTAATAGAGAGCAAGCAGGACCAATTAACGTTTAGAATGCTTAACACCACCCCATCACTTCCATTTCTATCATTAGATTTATTTTGAAGTTGGCCAACAATTGAGGTCTATTGAACAGCATATAAAGGAAAGTCTGCCCTGCGTATCTAGGGACATTACATTCTTTCTCCAAAGCAATTGTAGGGAGGCAGGATACATCTACCAGGATGTAAGGTACTCTAATGTACCACATTTCCTCTTCACACACCAGAAACTCTGCTGAAATTATCTGGACAGAGACATGAAGAACTTGCTTCTATCATTTGTATCATTACATTATCACATGTAGACACCATCCTCCTCAGATTCCTGTTTTAGAATGATAAGGCCTTAATGAGTAAGAAAGTTTTTATCATAAAACTTCATTTATTTGATTTTCATTAACAGCCTAAATATCATGACCCATGGAAACTAATTTGAATTTCCTATGGCATATTGAAATGTTTCAAAAATAATTTTAACACAGTATTATTTCCAGTTAAAATTTTTAGCTGCCATTTTCCTTTTTTTTTTTTTAAATAAGAAATTGATAGGCAACCAATACAAGTCTTGAACTCACTATACAACACAGGGTGACTTTGAACTCATTAATCTCATTAGCTTCATGACTGATGGAATTTCAGGTGCATGCCATCACAATAAGGTTGTAAATTCATTAAATTTTTTGTTTGTTTGTTTTGAGACAGGGTCTCAATATGTAGATATGGCTGTTCTGAAACTCACTATGTAGACCAGGGTGGCATCGAACTGAGAGACCCACCTGATTCTGCCTACCAAGTACTGGACTTAAAGGCCTGCATCATCACACCCAGCTAATTAAATTTTAAAACATATTAAAACCTTGTGTGCATCTTTTTATTTCCAGTCATCAATATGTTACATCACTACTGATGATCAATAATCTTCATGCTATTAATTCCAATAAAGTATATTGTACTTTAAATTCCAGAAAGTGTTGTCAAAGTTAAATGCCTTCTTTTTATTTGGATTATTTATGGCTGGGAACTCATAGAATATTTGGTTTCAATCTTTCAGGGTAGATGCTACTTCTTTAAAAAGTGAAGAGTTTTATGGGAGTTTATTTTTAAACTGTAGTTCTTAAATAGCACTGGTCCCTTTTTATCTTTTATTAGAATTTAAAATTATATTCTGTGTTTGAATACATGCATACATATATAAAGCCCACTTTAAAATATATATCAGTCATTTGGGTTTAGCACAATTGCATATTTAACAAGTATTAAAACCATTTTTATTATTTACTTAAACTTTCTAAGCAAAGTATGGCATCAGTCCTACAAATACAATAAATCATACTTCTATTTACCATTATTAGAAAGCAAGAACCCCCCCCCAAAATAAAGTAAGACTGACAATTGAATTACATGTAGCACATCCTCTGTGAAAAGTCATACTTCTTATTTGATAGCAAATCCTGTCAGTATCACATAATCATTGTACTTATCCTCTGTACTTCCCTGTTGCTCCACTGCAGAGACTTAGGTATTTAGTGAATCCCTTCCTAATCTCTTTCCTGAGGTAGTAGTGAATACAACTGATTGTATTAGAAATTTAATCATGGTTAAAAAACAAACCATGTACAATAAAAATTATATGGCAACACTGAACACATTAGGTAAGATGGGTAAATTATACCCCTTAATTCACGAATTTAAACTGCTATCTATGAATGAATAATATGGAATAATATGAATGACAGACACAGACACAAAATGAGTAACATATTAAAGTAAATTCTAGTAATGACTAAGATAAAATCATTTTTAAAGAAACATGCATTATGACAACAGAGGTGCATGGTGGTAAGAAAAAAATGTATGTACCATAGTGACATGCAAGGTAATAAATAATAGAAGAGAAATTGAAAAAAATGTGATGACACACTGTAAAAAAGAAAAATGGTTTAAAAGAGAATGTACCAACTAACAGGGTTCAACAAATCCCTTTCAATAAAATATTTTTCTTAGTTTTTTATTTTGTTTGTAAGGGAAGATAATAATTATTACTTCCCTTAGACTCTTCAAAGTTTCTATGTGATAGCGTTCAAGTAGTATGCTAACCAGATCAATATTTGTTATCTTATCTCTTCTTGGAAGCTAATTTGACTTGCTTTACTCTTTACACATTAACACTTAGAATGCGTATTGCCTAATCATTTATTTAGAGACAAAATGCAACATTAATTTACTGGATATTTCACATTACTGGTATATAATTATATAGCTGTATTTAAAATTAAATAGCATGCACATTAATTAGTTTTGACTTATCATTTTACAATCTTTTAACCCTTAATTAACAAAATTTCATCAAAATAATCCACTTTGAAACTCAGAAAATATTCTGAATTCTTGTATGTCTGTATGAATAAATGTTCCTGTACATCTATCATAATCAGAACAAGTAGAAAGTGAGAAGTGAGAACAATTTCATTAAAATTTTGACAAAATTAATTGATAAGTCATAAGAATCATATTTTAAAGTTTTTACTCATTGTTAGTCTTGCAACAGAGAAATATACTAATTACAAATATGCTATTTAGTATTCTTAAGGATACTAGTATCTTTTTTAATATTTGTCAATTTCTTTCCTAAGAATTATTTATAAGAATATTTGATCAAAACTGTAATAAAAATATGGCCAATGGTGACTTTATAAGGATGTCTCAAATAAATATATTCATATTATTGATATACATTAAGGAAAGCACATACACACTTGAGAGTCTAGCTGTCGCTTTATCCTAAGAATAATAAAATATTAAAGAAAGTGAAATTCACACACTTCATTAGTTTTCCTCAGGAAGCAAGTTATAGGGTCAATTGGTGAACTCAAAAAGAGGGAGGTGATGATAAGAGAATTCCAACTTGCATAATCAAAAGTTTACAAACAAGATCCTTGACAAGAATTTGAAGTCAGAAGGTAAAACTGAAGTTGTCACTGATAAAATTTATCTCTTTCTTTTTGGATAAAACTGAAGCATCAAACCTTCCAGGGAAGTCAATTGTGAGTAATGTGTCGTTTTGGTCCTTTTGCATTTAGGTGTCCTTATCTGGTTCTTACTGTGACCTGCTCTGTAACATTAATGAATGTTTCAAATGTGGAGAGAAAAAAGCAGCCAGTTCTAAACCTTCCCACAGGGATTATTATTAATAAAGTCTGACATCAAGAGAAACTACTTACCAGGTCCTGGTCTACTGGGGCTGTTATCAGATCCTGACTGATTAATAGGGGAGAAAGGATGATCTCTAGTCTGCTTTTCCTTCACATAAAGGAAAATGAAAGTGCACACTTCTAACCACTCTAGCCACCTGCCCAAGTTTTGGGTTGTTAGGTAGGGACAAACCTGGCTGTATTCATAAAGTTGATGAACTGAAGGTGCATGGTCGCACAAAGTTTGAATCTCAATCTTACCATACTGCAAAATGCTGCTCACACACTTGACTCAGCACTACAGATTCTTGACCAGAGTTATTTTTACTGGGTGTATGCTAGTTCAACATTCAACAAAAAATATTAAAGGCAGAAAAATGAATTAGAAACACAGTTTGAAGAGATAGGCAGATAACATACTCTTTATATATAATGGTAAAATTCATTTCATTTTTGGCATAGACAGATATCATTTCCCTTGAGTTCATAACATGCAGGCTCAATATATTCTGAGGTGATAACAGTTTCCTGTGTCTCTGTCAGGTATGTTGAAAACATGTCTTAATAACATCAGTCTTTATACACTTACGAGGTGATACATGTTTGGAAATTTCTACTCTTTAATTAATGATCATTAAAATGGTAATCCTTCTAAACAAGTCTCGGCAAATGGGAAGTACGTTCACAGGAACTCAATGGTACAGGCAAGCTTTCAGCTAATCACTGCTACCTTTTCTATCTGCAGGCTGAAGTACACATGTGTATGCACTTGTTTAAATAGATGCAGAAAGTCCTGTTCTCAGGGCAGGGCATCTTCTGGCAGTGTGACTGTCCTGCAGTTTTCTTTGAACTTTATCAGCCCATAGTAAGGAACAATCTAGGGTGGCCATGGTCAGTTAGAATACATCTTCTAAATAGCTATGGTTCAAATTTCATTTCAATACCTGATGAACTTTTGTTACTTAGGAGAAACATGGTCCAGGACACCATACCATATTCTATTATTACTACACACTCCAACATTACAAGTCACACTCTAATTTATAAGCTCCAAAGGAAAAGGAGCTATTTGAAGTGTCTGCATGTAATTTATTGTCCAAAATTTCCCAGGCTAATAATGAGAGTAAAAAGTTTCTGGACTTAGGAGGTGGGGCAAGATGGCGGCGACCTACACTGATGCATTTTGAACGAACTCGGGGGAAAAAAGAGCCATAAAAAACACAGAGTTATTGGGCACTGTGCAAAAACTGGAGGGGCTAGACCCTCTTGGGAACACTCACAGCTCCCAAGGGACTGTTAAAAGTCCCAGGGTAAGGCTCTCTCCCCATCTCTCGCAGACACGGAAGCCACTAAACCCGGGATTCGGGAACTCCCATTTGGAGAGGCGCCTGGTAAGATCGATCCCAACTTACAGCAGGCAGAATCAGAGGCCACTTGGCAAGAGTTCACTAGCCTATTGGACTCCCCACACCTCAGGTAGAACTTATACCCACTTAAAAAATTTTGCGAGATAGTGGAAGTCTTAGCAAGGAACAAACAGGGTGCTCAGCAGGTGGTCCGCAGCTGCTCGTGAAGCGGAGGGCGGGAGATCCCAAGAGAGCACGGGAAGACGGGAACACAAAGGCGGGTAGGAGGGGCCGAATCCCACGCACTTATGGCAGCGCAGCTGGGGAGGGAGCTTGGCTGGCAGGGCCAAATCCCCGCAAACCCACGGCAGGACACCTGGGGAGAGAGTCAGGCGTGGGCGGGGCCAGGGACCCGCGCACCCACGGATGAGCTGCTGGGGTGAGAGGACCACTCTGCCAGCAGGAGGATCCCGGGCTCTGTGCACCCACGGCCGAGCAGCCAGGGAAGGAGACCCGCGGCTGCTCAGACAGGGAGGGAATCAGGCACAGAGGCCAGGCCTATGGCGAGAAGCCTAGTGAGAATACAGAAATCTGGACCATAGCTGTATTCTGGAAAATCCAGACATATTAGGTGTGGAGCCAGACCCTGTCAGCCTTCGTGATGACAAACAAAGCCCACAGAATCTGTGCCTGGGCAAACAGGTCCATACCATCAGAACCATTACAGGCTGATAACTCAGAGTGCAACATAGAGAAGTCTGAATTGGGAGCAGTGAAACAATCCCGGTCCATTACTCACAACCTGGGAATAGGTTGCACCAGCTCACAGTGCCTCAGGCAATTAAAACCACAGTGATCCTGAAATCCCCCTGGTAAGCAACGACAGATGGCCAAGTATCTCGTCCCCTGCACCAAATCATCCACTGTGGATCCAAGCACAGAAAACGACAAGAACAGACAGCTAAACGCATCCAATGGCCAAAGGTCAAAAAAAAAAATAGAAATCAAGGAATTATGACTCCAAAAAGCAGAATTATCCTAGCTCATCCAATTCGGATGACCTTACACCAACAGAAACACATGAAAATGTTGACAATTCTGCATTATGGAAAGTGATAGAGTCCCTGCAAGAAGAACTTAAATCTATGAAGGAATTCAAAGAAGCCACAATTCTAGAAGTCAAAACAAGGAACAACACCATTAAAGAGCTCCAAGCCAGGGTGACAGAGCTTGAACAGGAAACGGGAAAAACAATGAAAGATTTTCATACAAAAACAAGCAAGCTGGAGAAGGAAATGTACAAAATGAACAAAACCATACAAGACATGAAAATAGAAATAGAAACAATAAAGAAAACACAGTCAGAGTTAAAAGAGGAAGTGGAGAACCAAGGGAAGAGAACAGGAACTACGGATGTGAGTACCAACAATAGGATGCAAGAGATGGAAGACAGGATCTCAGGCATGGAAGATTCAGTGGAAGAAATCAGTTCAACATCGAAAGAAAATGAGAAGGCTAAAAAATCTCTCACCCACAGCATCCAAGAAATCAAGGACTCAATGAAAAGATGGAACCTAAGAATTATAGGTATAGAGGAAAGAGAGGACTCCCGACTCCAAGGTCCAGGAAATATCTTCAACAAAATCATAGAGGAAAACTTCCCAAACCTGAAAAAAGAGATGCCAATAAAAATCCAAGAGGCTTACAGAACACACCAAACAGATTAAACCAGAAAAGAAACTCCTCTCGCCACATAATAATTGAAACACCAAATGTACAGAACAAAGAAAGAATGTTAAAAGCTGTAAGAGAAAAAGGTCAAGTCACATACAATGGCAGACCCATCAGAATTACACCTGACTTCTCCTCAGAAACGTTAAAAGCTAGAAGGGTCTGGTCAGATATACTACAAGTCCTGAGAGATCATAGGTGCCCAGCCAGACTACTTTACCCAGCAAAACTCTCTATCAACATAGATGGAGAAAACAAGATATTCCATGACAAAATCAAATTTAAACAATATCTACCCACAAACCCAGCCCTACAGAAAATCCTAGAAGGAAAATCCCAACCCAGAGAAGAAAACTCCACTCAAGAAAACAAAGGGAATAGAAAACCCCTCAGCAACTAAACCAAAAGAGGCACAGGACCACCACCTATACCAAACTAATGGGAAATAACAACCGCAGGTCACTAATATCCATCAACATCAATGGACTCAACTCCCCAATAAAAAGACATAGGTTTACAGAGTGGATCCGCAAGCAAGACCCTTCCTTATGCTGTATACAAGAGACACATCTAACTACGAAAGATAGACACTGCCTCAGAGTAAAGGGCTGGGAAAAGGTTTTCCAAGCAAATGGACCCAGGAAGCAAGCTGGAGTAGCCATCCTAATATCAAACAAAACAGACTTCCAACTGAAGTTAATGAAGAAAGACAAAGAAGGGCACTATATACTCATTAAAGGGAATATTCATCAAGAGGAAATCTCAATACTGAATATCTATGCCCCAAATACAAAGGCACCTACTTTTGTAAAAGAAACACTTCTAAAACTTAAAATGCACATCGATCACAACACATTAGTAGTGGGAGACTTCAACACCCCACTCACAACAAAGGACAGATCATCAAGACAGAAGACAAACAGAGAAATATTGAGTCTAACAGAGATCATGAAACAAATGGACCTAACAGATATCTACAGAACGTTTCACCCAAACACAAAGGAATACACCTTTTTCTCAGCACCCCACGGAACCTTCTCCAAAATCGACCACATAGTTGGTCACAAGGATATTCTCAATAGATACAAGAAAATTGAAATAACACCTTGTATCTTATCAGACCACCACGGAATAAAGCTGGTCTTCAACAGCAAAAGAATCAACAGAAAGCCTACACACACATGGAAATTGAACAGCTCCTTACTGGATGACCACTGGGTCAGGGAAGAAATAAGGAAGGAAATCAAAGACTTCTTAAAATCCAACGACAATGAAGACACAACATACCCAAACCTATGGGATACATTGAAAGCTGTGCTACGAGGAAAGTTCATAGCACTAAGTGCTTTCAAAAAGAAAATTGTGACAGCTCATATTAGTGAACTAACAGCTAAGCTGGGTGAATTGGAAAAAAAAAGAAACAAACACTCCCAAGAAGAGCAGAAGGCAGGAAATCATCAAACTTAGGGCTGAAATCAACAACTTAGAATCAAAAAGAACTATACAAAGAATCAATGAAACCAAGAGTTGGTTCTTTGAGAAAATCAACAAAATAGACAGACCCCTAGCCAAATTAACTAAAAGGCAAAGGGAAAGAACACAAATCAACAAAATCAGAAATGAAAAGGGAGAAATAACAACAGACATTGAGGAGATCCAGAAAATATTCAGGCATTACTTTAAAAATCTATATTCCACTAAATTTGAAAACCTAAGCGAAATGGACAATTTCCTCGATAAATTCCACCTACCAAAACTAAATCAAAATCAGATTAACAGCTTAAACAGCCCAATAACACCCAAGGATATAGAAAGAGTCACTAATAATCTTCCAACCAAAAAAAGCCCAGGGCCAGATGGCTTTAGCATGGAATTCTACAGGACCTTCAAAGAGGAACTAACACCATTACTTTTCAAACTCTTCCACCACATAGAAACAGAACGAACACTGCCAAACTCATTCTATGAGGCCACTGTCATTCTGATTCCTAAACCACACAAAGACTCAACAAAGAAAGAGAACTTCAGACCAATCTCCCTCATGAACATAGATGCAAAAATACTTAATAAAAATACTAGCAAACCGAAATCAAGAACACATCAAAAGTATCATACACCATGATCAAGTAGGCTTCATCCCTGGAATGCAGGGATGGTTCAATATACGAAAGTCTATCAATCTAATTCACCACATAAACAAGATGAAAGAAAAAAACCACATGATAATCTCGCTAGATGCAGAAAAAGCATTTGACAAAATCCAACACCCCTTCATGCTAAAAGTTCTGGAGAGAACGGGCATACAAGGACCATACCTAGAAATAATAAAGGCAATATACAGCAAGCCAGTAGCCATCATCAAATTAAATGGAGAGAAGCTTGAAGCATTTCCTCTAAACTCAGGGACAAGACAAGGATGTCCACTTTCACCATATCTCTTCAATATAGTACTCGAAGTCCTTGCTAGAGCAATAAGACAACTAAAGGAGATCAAAGGGATAAAAATTGGAAATGAAGAAGTCAAATTATCCCTATTCGCAGATGATATGTTAGTACACATAAGCGACCCCAAAAACTCCACCAAAGAACTCTTACAGCTGATAAACAACTTCAGCAGGGTGGCTGGATACAAAATTAACTCAAAAAAATCAGAAGCTCTTCATATACAACAAACAAATATACCGAGAAAGAAATAAGGGAAACAACCCCCTTCACAATAGCCACAAACAACATAAAATACCTGGGGGTAACTCTAACCAACCATGTAAAGGACCTATATAACAAGAACTTCAAGCCCCTGAAGAAGGAAATGGAAGAGGCCTTTAGAAGATGGAAAGATCTCCCATGCTCATGGATAGGTAAGATCAACATAATAAAAATGGCTATCCTACCAAAAGCAATATATAGATTTAATGCAATTACTATCAAAATACCAACACAATTCTTTATAGACCTGGAAAAAGCTAGTCTCAACTTCATATGGAACAACAAAAAGCCCAGAATAGTTAATCAATCCTGAACAATGAAAAAACATCTGGAGGTATCACCATCCCAGATTTCAAGCTGTACTACAGAGCAACAGTAATAAAAACAGCATGGTACTGGTATAGAAACAGACCAGTGGATCAATGGAATCGAATTGAAGACCCAAACATGGACCCACACACCTATGGCCAACTAATCTTTGACAAAGAAGCCAAAATCGCACAATGGAAGAAGGACAGCATCTTCAACAAATGGTGCTGGTCCAACTGGATGTCCACTTGCAAAAGAATGAAATTAGACCCATACCTATCACCTTGTACAAAACTTAATTCCAAGTGGATCAAAGACCTTAACATAAGGCCGGCCACACTAAAGATACTAGAAGAAAAAGTAGGAGAAACCCTCGAACTCATTGGCACAGGTGACAACTTCCTGAACAGAACACCAACAGCTCAGGACCTGAGATCAACAATCAATAAATGGGACCTCATGAAACTGAAAAGCTTCTGTAAGGCAAAGGACACTGTCATTCGAACAAAACGGCAACCAACAGACTGGCAGAAAATCTTCACCAACCCCACATCTGATAGAGGGCTATTATCTAAAATCTACAAAGAACTCAAGAAACTAAATGCGAAGAAACCAAATAATCCAATCAAAAAATGGGAGATGGAGCTAAATAGAGAATTCACAAAGGAGGAATCCCTAAGGGCTGAGAGACACCTGAAGAAATGTTCAACATCCTTAATCATCAGAGAAATGCAACTCAAGACGACCCTGAGATTCCACCTAACACCTGTTAGAATGGCTAAGATAAAGAGCTCAAATGATAGCGCATGTTGGCGAGGGTGTGGAGAAAGGGGAACCCTATTCTATTGCTGGTGGGAGTGCAGGCTTGTGCAACCACTATGGAGGTCTGTCTGGCGATATCTTAGAAATCTACAAATAACCTTGCCTCAGGACCCAGACATACCACTTCTGGGTATACACCCAAAGGACCAAATAACCTTGCCTCAGGACCCAGACATACCACTTCTGGGTATACACCCAAAGGACCTCTCACGGAGACATAGGGAAGTCTCCTCATCTATGTTCATAGTAGCCTTATTTGTAATAGCTAGAAATTGGAAACAACCCAGATGTCCCTCAACTGAAGAATGGATTAAAAAATTGTGGTACATCTATACAATGGAATATTACTCAGCTATAAGAAACAATGAAATCATGCAATTTGCAACCAAATGGATGAATCTAGAGGAGCTCATCCTGAGTGAGCTAACCCAGTCTCAGAAGGATGCACATGGCATCTATTCACTTATAGTAGGATTTTAACTATATTGTACAGGATATCTATACTACAACCAACACACCAAAAGGAACATGGACATAAATTTTTTTTTATCTTTTTCTTTTTCCTTCTTTTTTTCTTTTTCCTTTTCCCTTCTTTTTTTCCTCTCTTTTTTTGTTGATATTCTTTGTTTTTGTGGGTTTGTGTGTTTGTTGGTCTTATTTTTAATATTCCCCCAGTAGCCAGGAGACACCTTTCACTGGCAGTACTGCCTCGTAGGCCCCCGGAGAATGAAAAGGCTCTTGGCCCTCATATGACTCCTGATCTGTGGTGAGAGACTGTTAGGCAGGGACACTCCACCCCAGAGGAATAAGACGGAAGGGTCAGGGGGTAGAGCATGGGAGGGTGGGGCTGGGAAGCGGGAAAAGAGGACAATAAGATAAGGATGTAACCTGAAGCAACAAACAAATAAATTTATTAACTAAAAAAAAAAAAAAAAAAAAAAAAAAAAAGGCAGGTGGCAGGGCGGAAACACTGTGAATGGAATAGAGGATACAGCCATTCGGCCTCGTTTTGCAGACCTCCAGGTGTAGAGAAGACATGGAGCTAAGGTAAAATACAAGAGAATTGTGGTATTGGCCCATGCCTTTGACTTCAGCGGAGACAGGGGGAGCACCATAGAGTTGGTGGTCTTATGTATTCTGGAGTCATATGGAGCGGGGTGGTGAGGGTGCATACTCTTGGTCCCATCATTCAAGAAGAGTACACCCTTGGTCCCAGCTCCCAGCACACTGGAGATAGAAAGGGGCAGATCCCGGAGCTCAAGGTCAGCCTGATGCAGGGCAAACTCTAAACAGAGAAAGACTTCGATCCAGAAGTGGTGGAACACATCTTCGATCCCTTCAGATGGGAAACACAGGTCTTTGATCCCAATAATTAGAGTTCAGAGACACACACATGGGATTTGGATGGACCTAGGTTTGGAGGCTACTTACAAAAGGCCTTCTCGATGCAGGCAGATTGTCCTTTGGGATCTCAAAATATATATACTAGAGCTGGTTTAGTTCCAAGGTGACAGAATGATTTCTTCTTTAAACCGGATTGAAAGATAACGCTTTGTATGTTGTCTAAAGGCCAAATTTGCTTCAGGAGAAGTACTACCAACCCCCCCCCCAAAAAAAAAAGAAGGCAATTGTCCCAGGGTTGGGATTGGGGCAGGGCTCTGCTCTTATCTTTCTAGGAGAATCGAAGCATCCATTAGGTGAGCCTGGGGATGGCTGGACAGCGGAAAACCACAGCAGAGAGCAGAATCAGGCACCAAGGAGGACGAGTGACCCAGTTGATTCTGCCTGGCAGACTTCCTCAATAGCTGTCTCCATCGGGGGCCTGCAACCACCACAGCAATCCATTGTCACTGGGACCACTCAGCTCTACACAATGCCCCGGCAGGAACCTCAGTGAAACCTTCAAGATCAGCTTCTGCCTACAAACCCCTTAGGTCATCTAAACAGCTGAGAACAGAAGGACTGAACATAAAAGGAATGTACTAACATTTTTAACCATTTTTTCCGTTTGGGTTCGGGCCCCAAACAGGTATACTACGACCCAAATCAACAGGAAGTCACTTTAAGAGAGCGAAGTCCCATGCCCAGAGGGTGGGGAAGGTGTTTCTTCGCCCTTCTTTTAGGTTATTTGAAGGATAACTGAAAACTCCGATATTTAGGGGAAGAGATTACAAGCTGATAAATGGTCCTGTTTAATGGGTTTTGGAGGTTAGCCCCAGGGACTTCCTACTTTTCCTTTTCTGTATCCTTCTTCCTCTCCTATGTAGGAGTGCACAGGCTTGAGAAAAATGAGATATAGACATAGCACAGGAAGGTCCAAGAAGAAGGGGCAGATTATTGAATATGCCCTTATACCTTTGTATATTGATACAAAATTAGTAGTTTATTTGGCTAAAGTGGTATTGACCATTGTTTATTGTGCAAAAATAAGATTGTATTGGATTACATCGGTATTGATCTTTGTATATTGATACAAAATTAAGATTATAGTTGGCCACAATGTTATTGACCCTTGTATATGGACGTAATATTAAGATTGTATTGTGCTACATAGGCATTGACCTTTGTATATTGATACATAATTAAGAGTATATTTAACCACAATTGAAGAGATCTTTGTATACTGATACAAAATTAAAGGTAACGCTTTCTAATGGTATCATACCTAGAGATACTTAAAAATAAAATGTGAAGCTCTGGCCTCTTGATACCAACTGTCTAAAACGGTCTAGGATAGTTAAGTAAAACAAACTCCTAGTCATGCAAACATGTCACTTTGTTAGCTACTATGACAGTCTATCACAGATATTCTCTAAACTATCCAGTAATCAAGTTGCTAAGAGACAAGCAACATTTGCTTATCTAAATACAAAAGATGGATAGGGCATCTTCAAAAACCCCAAGAGATCTGCAGAATATGGCATTCAAAGATGTTATCTTAAATTAAGATTTTCTTTTTTTTGATATCGAGACATATCAGCGCCTGACAGCACCCCCTATTCTACTCCAAGTAGAAGATAAGCATCGAAGAACCTCCAGTATAAGATGGTTGAATTAGTGGCAAGCCTATCTCTTGGCATGAAAAAACCCCTTGCACCAACTGCAGACAGACTGCTGTCCAAAAAGGGCAAAACTTGGTAGCAGGGAAGTCGACAGCCTAACTCTGCCAAGACAGGGTAGGTAAGTCCTTCATAATCCCGGCTCTACAACAAATGTCTGTCATAGAAACAGGACCCAAAGGCTGAAGACTGATGCAGGAATGTATGGAGAGAAAATGGGAACTGTCCAGGCAGTCATTGGTATGTCCTTTCTTAGTTTTGGAAGCTGCAGGCCCTGCACTTTCTATATAAGCAGATATATTTATCCCTCTCAGGTCTCTGAGGTGGTTGAAGAATAGACAGCTAGAGTCTCATAGTTAAATTTTGAGTTGTTTAGGAATCAAGAGGGTGTTATAGATCTAAGAAGATACTCTTAAAAGTGTGTTGCAAGTTAGTATGAATGTTGAGTCAGATATAGACCTTTAAACTCATGGAGATGGTTAGATAGTAGAATGTTAAAGTCAGGGGCCAAATATGTATAAACTGGACATTGGGAAGGTATACTGGGCCATTTAACTCTCACAAATGTGGCATATTTATATCTGTTGTTTTGTATAATACTTACTGCTATAAGAGAAGGAACCATCTGTTGGACTGAAAGGGGAAACTTCTGGGGGGAAGAGGGTGGAAGGGCGGGATAGGAAGGGGGAATAGGGAGGGGTTTGTGACTGAGATGTAACTTGAAGAAAAAAAATAAAGTATTTAAAAAAAAGTTTCTGGACTTATAAAGAATTGTGGTGGTATTTTGATAGGAATTGCATTGAATCTGCATATTGCTTTTGGTAGGATGGTCATTTTTATTATGTTGATCCTACCTATCCACGAGCATGGAAGTCATCTTTCCATCTTCTGATGACCTCCTCAATTTCTTTCTTCAAGGACTTGATGTTCTTGTCATACAGGACTTTCACTTGCTTGGCTAGAAATACCCCCAGGTATTTTATATTGTTTGTGGCTATTGTGAAGGGTGTTGTTTCCCTAATTTCCTTTTCAGACCACTTACTTTTTGTATAAAGAAGGGCTTCTGATTTTTTGGAATTAATTTTGTATCCAGCCACCTGGCTGAAGGTGTTTATCAGCTGTAAGAGTTCTCTGGTGGAATTTTTGGGGTTGCTTATGTATACTATCATATCATCTGAAAATAGAGATAGTTTGACTTCTTCATTTCCAATTTGTGTCCCCTTGATCTCCATTAGCTGTATTATTGCTCTAGCAAGAACTTCAAGTACTATGTTGAAGGGATATGGCAACAGTGGACATCCTTGTCCTTGAGTTTAGAGGAAATGCTTTAAGTTTCTCTCCATTTAATTTGATGTTGGCTACTGGTTTTCTGTATATAGCCTTTATTATTTCTGTGTATGGTTCTTGTATGTCCATTCTCTCCAGGACTTTTAGCATGAAGGGATGTTAGATTTTGTTAAATGCTTTTTCAGCATCTAGGGAGATGATCATGTGGTGTTTTTTGTTTTTCCAATTTGTTTATATGATGAATTACATTAATAGACCTAGAAAAAGCAATTCTCAACTTCATATGGAATAACAAAAAACCCAGAATAGCTAGATCAATCCTGTACAATAAAAACATCTGGAGGTATCACAATCCCATATTACAAGATGTACTACAGAGCAATAGTAATAAAAATAGCATGGTACTGGTATAGAAAAAGAACAGGGAAATAATGGAATCAAATTGAAGTCACAGAAATGAACCACAAACCTATGATCACTTAATTTTTGACAAAGGAGCCAAAACTGTACAATGGGAAAAGGACAGCATCTTCAACAAATGGTGCTGGTCTAATTGGATGTCGACATGTAAAAGAATAAAATTAGACCCATACTTATCACCTAGCATAAAACTTAAGTCCAAGTGGATCAAAGACCTTTACATAAGGCTGGACACACTTTAATCTATTAGAAGAGAAAGTGGAGAAAAGCCTTGAACTCATCGACATAGGTGACAACTTTCTGAACAGAACACCAACTGCTCAGGATCTCAGACCAACAATCAATAAATGGGACCTCATGAAACTGAAAAGCTTCTGTAAGGCAAAAGACACTATCATTCAAACAAAACGGTAACCTACAGATTGGGAAAAATTCTTCACCAAACCCACATCTGACAGAGGACTAATATCCCAAATTAAAAAAAAAAAAACTAAAGAAATCAAATGCCAAGAAACCAAATAATCCAATCAAAAAATGGGGAAAAGAGCTAAACAGAGAATTCACAAAGGAGGATTCCCTAATGGCTAAGAAACACTTGAAAAATGCTCAGCATCCTTAGTCATCAGAGAAATGCAACTCAAGACAACTCTGAGATTCCATCTCACACCTGTCAGAATGGCTAAGATCAAAAACCCAAATGACAGCACATGCTGGTGAGGTTGTGGAGAAAGGGGAACCCTCCTCCATTGCTTGTGGGAGTGCAAACTTGTACAACCACTATGGAAATCAGTCTGGTGATATCTTAGAAAACTTGAATAGCTCTACCTCAAGACCCAGCCATACCACTTCTGGGTATGCATCCAAATGATTCCTCACCAGATCACAAGGAATTTTCCTCATCTATGTTCATAGCAGTCTTATTTGTAATAGTTAGAAACTGGAAACAACCCAGATGTCCCTCAACCAAGGAATGAATTAAAAAACTGTGGTGCATCTATGCAATGGAATACTACTCAGCCATCAGAAACAACAAAATCCTGCAATTTGCAGTCAAATGGATGGAACTAGAGAAGCTCATGCTGAGTGATCTAACCCAGACTCAGAAGGATGCAAATGGCATCTATTCACTCATAGTCAGATTTTTGCCTTATACTATAGGATAACTATACTACAACCAATGCACCAAGAGGAACAGGAACATAGACTTGTTTCCTATCAGTGAGACACTTTGCCCTAGTGGTGCTGCCTTGTAGGCTCCCAGTGTATAGGAGGCTCTTGGCCCTCATATGATTGATGAACTTGGGCGGGGGACTGTTATGTAAGGACATTCCACTCCAGAGGAGTGGGCTGGAAGGGTTAGGGGGTAGAGGGGAGGAAGGCGGGACTTTATGTATCATGGCTACTTTTCTGTGTATGCAAATCTGTATGTGTCTGTGTCTATGTGTGTTTATTCTTCCTTTTCTTTCTTTTTTGCATTTGTTTAATTAATTTTAATTATCACTATTCTGGTTTGTTATTATTATTATTATTATTATTATTAATTATACTATTTTAAATGCCTGATCATTTTCTATTGAGAATGAGAAAATAAAGGTGTGGATTTGGGTGAATGAATAAGTATGGAAGGATCTGGGAGGATTTGGGAGAGGGGAAACCATAACCAGAATATATTCTATCAAAGAAAATGTATGTTCAATTTACAACAAGAACAAAAAGAATGAGAATAAACTGTAGTGGTAAAGGTTTTCTGAGAGAAGTAAAATGTTGAGTGTATAGAGAAAGCTCAGTAGGCAACTGAGATGAGACCTATCATACCTCTTTATTTTTCCTCTCCAAATTTTCCTCTTTGTATTAGATTTAGAAATTAATTTCATTATAATCATGAATATGTATTAGTTGTACATATTAATGTGCTTAATTGTGATGTTTCCACATGTGTAATTTTATTATGAATGTATTTACTCTCCACACATTCTCTTTGCCTTTCTCTCCTCCACCTCTTATAATCCCCTAGAATTTCATATATGACTTTAATGTTGTCTTTTTATAATTACTTTTTAAACTATGATTCTACACAACCCACCGCATCTGGATTACATTTTCTTGAAATGATCTCATGTTCTAACAATTTTCTTACAAATGATATTCTATTTTTGTTGATGACTGATAATAATCCAATATGGATATAAGCCCTAATTTTTCATTGATTCATATAGAGATGAACACATGGGATTATTTCAAGTCTTGAGTACTGTTAACAGTGTCACAATAACATAGATGTGCAACTATCTGTGTAAGATGATGACCCACATTATTTCAAGTATATGCCCAAGTCTTACATCCTTGTATCATACACTAATTCTAGTTTTAGTTTGATGAGGAACCTTCACAGAATTTTCATAGTGACTAAAGAGTTTTATATTTCCATCTGTAGTGTTTATATAACTTCTTTTTACCAAGGAAGGTAATATCATGAATTCAAACAGGCCAATGACTTGGAGATAGGAGGCAATTGAAAGGCCTTAGAGGTTGTTGCTTACTGGCTTCTTCCTCATGGCTCAACCTGCTATTTTATACAACCCTGGCACACCAGACTGCAGTGGCACCGACCACAGTAAGCTGAGCTCTCAAAAACCAATCATTAATTAGGAAAATGAAGGACAGTGTTGCCACAGACCAACTGGGTAGTTATATTTTCTCAAGTGAAATTACCTCTTCTAAAAGATTACTCGATTGTGTCAAGTTATCCTAAAAGTAGCCAGCATGCATATACTTCCCCCTCGTATTTTTGTACCCTTGGTTTTGTTCTAATGTCTTTTCTCACACAAATCATGCACATTTGGATATTTTTAAGGCAACCCTAATAGCACTATCATTTATCTAGAGTTCTAGTTTGGCATTCATGAGTTTATACGGTTAGTGACAGAGGTATATCATTATCAATGTTAAAAAATAGTTATATGTATGTGTAAAAGAAATTGTATTTCTATGATGAAATACATGGACTAATTATTATGTATTATATCTGTTTTTACTAAATTTGAAAATAAAGTTACAGTTTTTTATTTCAATCAAAGTAGAGCAAGTTGACAAAATTGACAATATTTTGGGGGGAAATTGGAACATTGGGGAACATGGTTAAACTAGACTCACACCAAGAAAGTAGGGGAAATTTTCATTGAACTGAGATACAGGCAAAAAGAAACACTAAGGAGAACTTTTCTATATGTTTTTTTCATTCTAAAAATATGAGTGACTTTTAAATACCAACTTATTCTGTCTTCATTTAGAAAGTGAAAGGATTGTGGCAGTTTAAGCTCACTTTTTTCCTTTATATCTTCTATAAATTTATATTTTCTGAAGTATTGCATGAAAATAAGACTGTTCTTGACTCTGTATGACCTTGAATTATTTCTGAAGACATTTACTTTTGTACTAGATAATTAACATTCTGATTCATACCAGAAGAGCTGAGACAAACCTCAGGCAAGGAGGAATTGCTGGACAACTGTGTTAAAGCATGAATATTTCTACCATTAAAATTGAGATTTTCAGACAAAATGGCTACTACATTGAATAGGAATGAAATAAATGATTCAACCATAGAATTGACATTTGGATAACAGATCACTAATATTATTAACGTATGAAAGACCTTACCAATAAATGAAAATAGAGGAATAAAAGTTTCAGAAACATACTGGAGAAATTACCATTTATTTATTTCAAAATAATAAATTGCATGGAAACTTTTTGTTTTTACTGTTTATTTATCACTTCAATACAATCCCCTCCCTCCACCCATCCAGGGCCCACCCTCTTACCCTCTCACCCTTTCTTTCTTCTCCCACCTATCCTACTCCTCAGATATGGGTGCCCTACATATCAGCCCCCTTCAGTTTAGCAGCCATATGAAGGCTAAGAGCTTCCTCCTGTACTGGGTGCCTACATGGACACTCCACTAGGGAAAAGTATCCCACTAACAAGCAACAAAGTCTATGATACTCTTCCTTTCAGTCTGTTGGTTGCAGGAGAGTATCCTGTACTATATGGCTAAAATTCAGATATAAGTGAATAGATGCCATGTGCAGCTTTCTGTATCTGGGTTAGCTCACTCAGGATGAGCTTTTCTAGTTCCATCCATTTGGCGGCAAATTGTATGATTTCCTTGTTTCTGATGACTGAGTAGTATTCCACTGTGTAAATGTACCACAGCTTTTTTTTTTTTTTTAAATCCATTCATCAGCTGAGGGATATCTGGGTTGTTTCCAGTTTCTAGCTATTATAAATAAAGCTGCTATGAACATAGTTGAGGAGATGTCTTGTGGTTTGGTGAGGAATCGTTTAGGTGGATACCCAGGAGTGGTATGGCTGGGTATTGAGGGAGAGCTATTCCAAATTTTCTAAGATATTGCTGGACTGATTTCCATAGTTGTTGTACAAGTTTGCACTTCAGCCAGCAATGCAGGAGTGTTCTTCTTTCTCCACAGCCTCACCAACATGTGCTGTCATTTGAGTTTTTGATCTTAGCCATTCTGACAGGTGTGAGATGGAATCTCAGAATCATCTTGAGTTGCATTTCTCTGATGATTAAGATTGAGCATTTCTTCAAGTGTCTCTCGGCGATTAGAGATTACTCTTTTATGAATTCTCGGTTTAGCTCTGTTTCCCATTTTTTGATGGGATTATTTGGTTTCTTGGTGTTTAATTTCTTGAGTTCTTTATAAATTTTGCATGGAAACTCTCAATGAAACCAACATGCCTGGGGATATCAATGTATCTGTCAGAGTCCGTCCTAGTCCATGTGTATGTGTTTCAGCATCTGCAAGGCAACCCTGAAACTGATAGTGTTGAGTCTCAGGTTCATGAGGCTAAAATACCCAAGAAGGAAGCATGATAATCAAGATAGCTAGTATGTTACTAATGGATGCAAAGATAGAAAGCACACATGTGCTGAACACAGGAGTAATTTACTGTCCAGACAGGGGGAAGAAGGTAAAACAAGAGAACACAGGATTTAACTACAATGCACAGAGAAACTGTGTTTTAAACCTTATGCCAATTTGTTTATGCAATTTTCCAATAAATATCTTCAGATGTACTAGAGGAAACTGAACTAATGAAAGGACCACATTAACCATGTTCTATATCACATGGTATTTTTTGTAAATGTGGCTCTCTTATACAGTGATTTATGTAGGCTCAATCTATAGTTTGCTAGAAGCACACTTTAATGTCTATAATAATGATTGTTTTTAAAATTTGTTACATATGTATTTACTTATTTTATTATTTATGTATGTGTGTATGTGTATGTGTTTGTGTTTATACCAGAGCATGAATGTGAACATTAGAGGACTTGTAGAAATCAGATTTCTCCTTTAATGATGTGTGCCCCTGTACTTGAATTCAGGTTGTCAGCAATTGACTTGATCCCTTGACCTATCTTAATGAACAGTAATAATAGTTTAATTTTATTTTTTTCCTTCTTCATCATGAAATTGAAATGGTTTTTATTTTTTAAGTTTATTTATTACTTCAGGTTACATCTCCATCACAATGCCCTCTTTCCACCCCTCCCTGTTCCGTCCTCCCACCCTCTACCCTCTATTCCTTCCATCCCACTCCTCCAGAGTGAAATGTCCCTACATATCAGTCCCCCACCCCAGTTCAGCAGTCATTTGAGGGCCAAGAGCCTCCTCATCCACTGGGGGCCTACAAGGTGGCACCACTAGGGCAAAGTGTCTCATTGATAGGTAACAAAGTCTATGTTCCTGTTCCCTTTGGTGTATTGGCTGTTCTTTAGTTACCCTGTACTATATGGCAAAAATCTGATTATAAGTGAATAGATGCCAAGTGCATCCTTTTGAGTTTGGGTTAGCTCACTCAGAATGAGCTTCTCTAAGTCTATCCATTTATGTTTTTATAAACTGGCAAGAAATTGAGCGATTTTTTTCAGGCTTTCATGACATTAGAAAATACATTGTGATATCATCTCTTTTAGGGTAAAGTTTGAGAAGCCATGCACTAAAAACAGTAAATGGTGCCTATTTTTTTTATAAATAATACCTAGTATATATTTTTTGATTTCACAAGATACTACTTGTACATATACTGTAACTTTAATAAGTACTGATTACTTCTTTTTGCAATTTTTATTTTTACCTGTGAAAAAATGTTAAGTGCTTTAATGTTATTGATAGGCATTAACATGTGAATAAATAAGAATATTGAAGAAAATTAGGAATAATAAGTGTAGTAAATATAAATAACAATTTATGTTAATTTGTGTCTAAAAAATAATGAAATTCACTAGACATGATGGCATACACCTTGTAATCCCATCAGTCAAGAAATAGATGCAGTAGTGTTTCCAGATCAAGGCTGTCCTGGGCTGCACAGAGTTGGAGGCCAGCAGGATACTGTATCAAAACATAACAAACTACTCCCATATAATCAATCAAATAGGTAGAGTCAATTAAAGTCATTTGTGAAGAATGTATTTTATTTTAAACACATTCTCCTAAACTTGTGGAATTATATTTCTATATTAAATGGGTTATAATAAAATCAAAGACATGAGCATTGTGTCTTTACTTAATTTTAAATGCTTATTTTTTCTCTTACACTTCTCAAAGATTTCATTATGCAGATCAGCCCTATCATTTATTACATACATCCTCTAGATAAGAGGCAATGGATGATTATGTTTTCAGAATGATGCATCTGTTCTGATTTGATTTAACTGTCAGTGACTATAAATTGTTGAGTAATTTTGTTTGATTGGCAAAATAATTTTAGAGCAATTGAAGCAATATTGTTGCACATGGACCAGAGTTCACAATTCCTTGTCTCCTGAATCCTGTTAGAAGGGAGATAGTGACAATCTACTTTCTTCCTAAGTCACTTAAGTTGACCAAGGAAAGTCATACAGTAATTAGTTTTCCTCCAACTTTAGTTCTCCAATATGTATAATCCAATTTTTTCATTGTGAATATTTGAATTCATATACAACAACACATTTTTCTTTGAATGTTCTTTAAGAGAAATTAGTTTCATTCTTATTTTAATATGTGTGCTTCCCTCCTCTAAGTTTTCCAAACAAAAGGTATGCTTGTTTTCTGACTGGTACTGTTTTCTTGACTCCTCATTAAACAATAGCATTGGTAAATTCTGTTGTTCCTGAGTATTAATTGAAATATGACCAGCCATTTCTTGCTTTCTTTACCAATGCAGTTTATCTGATATACAAAATAGAAATTTTCATTTTAGCAATTCTATATATGTGTGAAATATTTTTTGACAACATTTGCCTTTGTTAGCATTGCCATTTTCCATTTCAAATAAAATCCCTATTAACTTTATGTATTAACATTTTTTTTCTAAATATTACATATGGGAAGAAACATATTGATGTTTCCTACTGATGCTGTTTTGTTTTGGTTAACTTAATGATTTCACATTCTATATATTTCCTGATAGTGCTATTACTTGTCATTTCTATAACTAGATAAAACTCAATTTTCTCCATCCACTAGCTCAATGATAGGTATTTGAGGAGTCTCCACAATGGCTGTTGTGAACACTGCTGTGGAAAATGTGGTTGGGCAGTTTTCTCTATAACAAATTGGATATTTCCCAGATAAATGCTTAGGTGGATCATAGGATAGATTCACACTGGATTTTAGAGAAACTTCTATACTCAGATTATCAAATAGTCTCCAGACCAATTTACATTCCCAGCATAGTATATAAATATTCCATTTTCTCATTATCCTCACCAGCATGTGTTTCATTTGTTTTATTGCTGATAGACATTCTTGGCAAAATGAAATCTAGGCATGATTTTAATTAAAATTTTCTCAATGTTGAAAGATGCTTAATATTTTTGGCCTTGTGTATTTTGGCCATTTTTACTTCTCTACTTGAAAACTATCTGATTCATTCCATTTAATGGTGTCACTGCTAATTCAAACAGACATTTAAATGTTAGCGTACTACAGTGTTTCTAAAAATTAGCTAACATCAATATTCCTCAAACTAATACAAAAATATAAATTAAATAAATGGCAATGAATACATTCTACAGATTTATTAATCAATTTAGTTATTACAGTAGTGGCAAAAATCCTCAGAAGTCAGATTCAACTGCACACTAAAAAGACGGTGGACTATGACTGAGTGGGTTTCATACCAGGGACACAGGGAAGTTACAAAGTATTCAAATTGATAAGTGCAATGAAGAACATAGATAAATCAAAAACAAAATGTATATGGGTGTTTTAGTAAGTGAAGAAGAAGACTTTGAAAATATTCAATATGCCCAAATTGAAAAGCCTACAATACACATGCCTCAACAAAATAAAAGCTGTCAATATGTATATCTAATAAGTAATATTATACTGAATAAGAAAAAAACTGATGGTATTTCCTTTAAAATCAAGGGCATGGCCTCCTAGTTCACTTTTACCCCTTTCATTCAGGATAGTATTTGAAGTGTTAGACAGAGTAATAAGGTTAGTGATTAAAACTAAAATACACAGGAAAGGAAGAAATCAATTTGTCTCTATTTGCAGTGTCCACATTCTGTATTTAACATCCATATGCTAAAGACTCTATAACAAAACTGCTGGATCTGTAAACACTCAGCAAAGTAGCAAGATGAAGGAAATAAATATAGGGCTGTAAATGTGGCTCAAAGAGTAAAGATACATGCCACCCAGCCTATTGACCTGAGGTTCATCCTTGCAATCACATGGTAGAAGAAAAGGACCAACTCCTCAGGTTATCTGCTGACCTCTACATGTATGCCATGACACACTGCCATAAAATTATCAACAAGCAAACAAACAAATAAATGTAATTATAAATATAATTATTTTAAAACCAATATACAAATTCATTTTTCTATATACCAATAACAAACTCCTCAAAAAAGAAATCAGAGTAGCCATCCAATTATAAAACCTTCAAACTTAAAAAAAAGAAATTCCCAGCCACAAACATACATAATCAAGGTTATTATTAACCTCTAAACATTTTAGCATCCTGAAGAAAGACATTGAGAAAGATCTTAGACAGAACAATCCCACATTCTTATACAAGCCGGAATAATATTGATTAAGGTGCTTAAATAACTAATAATAGCTTTTAGGTTCATGGAATTTTCCTTCTAGGAATGTCAGAAGCCATACTCGTAAAGTTTCATTAACATGACTGCTTACATGTGTTGCTAACAGGCAGCATGGTCTTCATGTAGATCCTCTAGTAAGTGGAGTGGGGACTGTCCCTGACATGGACTCTGTTGCCTCATGTGGATCACTTTAACCTAACTGGACTGTCTTGCCTGGCCTCAAGTAAAAGAATGCTCTTAGTCCTGGTAAGACTTGAAAAGCTGGGCTGGATTATTCAGGGTGGGGTGAGGAGAAGGCGAGCAGGGAATTGGGAAAGAGGATGAGAGAGTGAGACAGGGTGATGAGGAGGGAGGGGATTGTTATTAGGATGTAATATGAATAACAAACAAACAAACAAATAAATAAATAAATGGATGAATAAATAAATAAAGGAGCTAAACAAGAACACAAAAAAAAAAAGAAATGCAAAAGGAGATGAGGAAAAGCTCAGGAGTTCTCAAGACTGAACAGGAACTACAGATAACTAAAGAATACTGAGAGTAGGAGAAAGAGTCTTCTCTAGGGAAGAACACATCAACTTGTTATTCAATACCAAATGGCTGGCTCTGAAAAAAAAATCAATGCAATTAACATTATACAGACTGAGTGGGTTATATTTTTTTCTTATTTTTCTTTTTTTTTAAGTACTTTATTTTTTTTCTTCAAGTTACATCTCAGTCACAAACCCCTCCCTATTCCCCCTTCCTATCCCGCCCTTCCACCCTCTTCCCCCCAGAAGTTTCCCCTTTCAGTCCAACAGATGGTTCCTTCTCTTATAACAGTAAGTATTATACAAAACAACAGATATAAATATGCCACATTTATGAGAGTTAAATGGCCCAGTATACCTTCCCAATGTCCAGTTTATACATATTTGGCCCCTGACTTTAACATTCTACTATCTAACCATCTCCAA